>ML119646.1:0-47273 GCA_003788565.2 Ascobolus immersus RN42 | reverse complement strand
CACTGGCAGCTGGTGCTTCGGCAACGGCAGCATCACTGGCAGCTGGTGCTTCGGCAACGGCAGCATCACTGGCAGCTGGTGCTTCAGCAACGGCAGCATCACTGGCAGCTGGCGCTTTGGCAACGGCAGCATCACTGGCAGCTGGCGGCTCAGCCTGAAGAACTGGCACCGCATAAGTGCTGTCAGTGATCACTGAAGCCGAACCGAATGCTGCTCCGTCCCCAGAAAATCCATCAAATGCAACTGGCGCTGGGTGTGTCGTATCGAACGTTACAACATCGCTGGAAGGAGCGACATATCCCGAAGTCAAGCCATCGAATGACACTCCAGAAGCTGCGTATCCTGGCGTCGAGTCAAATGCCACTCCGTTGCTGTAAGGGGCCGCGTATCCAGGTGTGGAGTCGAATCTCACTCCACTGCTGGAAGGAGCCACGTATGCTGGCGTAGCATCAAACGTCACTTCGCTGCTGACAGGGGCGACATATGCAGATGTGGAATCGAATGTCACTTCGTTACTGGAAGGAGCCACATATGCTGGCGTAGCATCGAATGCCACTCCGTTACTGTAAGGGACCGCGTATCCAGGTGTGGAGTCGAATCTCACTCCGTTGCTGGAAGGAGCCACGTATGCAGATGTGGAGTCAAATCTGACTGTGGAAGGAGCAGCGTAACCCGTCGAGTCAAATTTGACTCGGTTGCTGGAAGGAGCAGTATATACTGATGCCGAATCAAATGCCACATCATTGACAGAAGAAACGGCGTATCCTGGCGTCGAGTCAAATGCCACTCCGTTGCTGTAAGGGACCGCGTATCCAGGTGTGGAGTCGAATGTCACTCCGTTGCTTGAAGGTGCAAGTCCGTATGATGCTCCATAGCCAGTCAACTGTGGTGCTGGTGCTGCCACAGCCGAGATGACAAGGGCGAGGAAGGAGGAAGTGAACAAGGAGCGGCTGTACATTTCTGTGTGGAATATTCGTCAGTTTACTTCTCGTTATTCTCCCACCCCGACGGAAACTCACTGAGATAATCTTAACTTTTAGCAAACAAGTTTCAAAACGAAGTGGTAGGCGAAAGGCAGAAGTTCAAAACAAAAAGACTGATTGGACAAGAAAGGCAAAAGAACAACTTGAACGAAACAAGAACAAAGCTGAATCGGATGTCTTTCAGAAGACGGACCTTTTACTCCTTTATATAACCCGATATGACCAGCTGTATCAAAGTCTCTTAGCCGTCATTTGAGCGGAAGATGCCGATCGATCTTAGTTTGCATGCGTCCCGGATATGCAGCGATGCTTTAAGCACTCATTTGGCGTCAGTGTGACAATCTGGGCCCGCTTAATGGACGAAACGAAGATACATTGCTCCTATTTTGTTCCCCAAAGGTGTAACCGCTTCAGTTGATACAGTCCGAGCGAAGCTGCTTCTAGGGTGCCGGATACGAGTTCTCACCTCTCCGAGGCGAGCGTTTTTGTAAGACAGTCCGCAACCATCTCACTCCTTCGATGCCACTCTTTCCCGAACAAAGTGGAATGCAATATCGATATGTTTAGTCATCGTAATCTGTTTTGGGTTTGGCTGGCAAAGATAGCCATGAGTAACAATACCACGCCCGACATGGTTGTTGCGTTGAGAGAATGAAGTAGATCTGGTCGAGTGATGGAAGGGTTACACACTGGCTCTTCCGTGCAACCGTGAATACAACTGTTTTAAGAACGAAGAGGACGAGATGTCAAGAGCTGCTTCATCACGGTAAGCGGTACTAACACGATTTGAGGCAGTTGTGGGGTGCTGCCTGATCAGGCTGACCTTCCCTAAAGATGCTAGTTGCTACCAACTACCAGATCAATGGTGCTATTCTAGCAACCTCCTCCTCACTCTTTTCATCGTCAATGTCGCCATCACCTACAGTGTTCACCAAAACCTCACTCCAAACAAACGGTGGTCCACCCATGTAAGCAGCACCGCCAGGCGTAGGCTTCCTGAGGCCCCGTTCTCCTCTTTTCCACATCCCCTTAATCGTTTCCACTCCTTCCTTTCCACGCTCCTCAAAGCAACCCAGTAACGCTTCCCAATACAACTCTTTTGCATTCTCAACCACCTCCCATCCCACATTCTCTTCTGAGTTGAAGAGATACCGTTTCATCATCTCGATGAGGCATGCTCCAGCCGGATAACTGAATAGCAAGTATGCCAATGACCAAGTGATTGGGTGTGCCGACACACGAATGTCATTGTGCGAAACCTGACCATGATCAAACAGGCCTCCAGCCGAGGAAGAGGGAAGTCGGGAGGTGAGAAGGTGGCCGAGACTGATAACCTGAAACTTTTCAAGGAAGGTCAAATCCTTGACGAAAGGCGTGTAGTCGTAGAATACAGACGGGAATCGTCCAGGGCGATATCGACGGGTTCCATCACCAGTAACAATAATATCCACCGCTCCAGGCTCGTAGTTGGCATGGTTCGCAAGTGATGAGCAGACGCCACACTTGCAGCGAGGACTATGCATTTCCGATAGAGCGTCTGTCTCATTGTTTGGGTCGTCCGGTGGAATGGGGATGTAGTTGAGGGAAAGGAGTATGACAAGATAAATTGCGTGGACGAGGGCAGAGCGGGCATATGCTTCTTCTGCCTTTGTTCGAGATGCGAGCATGGAAAGACCGTTGGCGAGAGGAAGGTTCGGAAGGTAAGGAAAGAGTGCGTTTGCAATGCTCTTCACGACTTGCTCATTCTTCAGCAGAAAGCGGAAAGCTCGGGTATCGATTGTCGGAGTGACACCCTGAGATTTCCACGCTGTGATTTGTTCCTTGGTGTATCGTTCTTTCGTTAAGTCGAAGTATCCGTTGAACCCGAAACACCAGTTTGATCTTTCGAAAATAGCATGGCTCGTGGTCTGAAACAAGTTGCGACGGTTGAAGATTCCAACCAAGTTCGAACGAGCATGAACTAGCAGTGCGATAGCAGCCGGGTCGAAGTGGTAAGAAGCGATTCGGGTCAAATGTGGCGCTGGGTTGCTGGTGAAGAGTTTGTTGAAGACTTTTGAGGCGAGGCGGAAGTTGGTCAGGGTTTGGAGGTCTCGGATGCTGGAGAGGATTTGCATCCATATCTCCACGGGAACATAAGGAGTGGAGGTTGATGTTTGGGGGCTATCCTGCCGGAGATTTGAGCTGATGTTATCGGACATCATAGAATATCTGTTTTCAATGTCAGTCAACCCTTCTTGACGGTCGGTGTATTTCTTTCTATACCACTGGTGATGGTGATTGCGCCGAGGATGAAAGTTGTGAGGTAGTTACGCCACAGGTGGCTGCGATAATAACTAGAAAAGCGAAAAGGAAGTGACGTAGCCGTAATTCAGCACATGCAGAGCTGAAAGTAGAACCTTATGCTCTTTCTTCTCGAGGACACTCTGCACAGGGCAGTTAGCATAAGTATAAGAAGACGGATATGGACCTTGCGTCTTTGTTCACCCCTTTCGTGCAGCGCAGCAGGCGGGTTGTTGTTGGGTTTTCTGGAGTGCGGGGTATGTAGCTGGAGAAAACGAGAATTTTAGTGGCGAACGGCTGCCCACTGTTACGGCAGCGGCTGGCGCCGACACCGACTCCGGAACCTCACCAGAAAACAATAAGGACCACAAGTCGCAGCGAGAAGAATTCCAAATTTCGAGATTTGTGCTCAGAGAATTGTAATAATTACGGTTGTTGCTCCGGAAACAGATCGTGTCCAATTGCGCAGATGCTAACCATTGTTCAGTTAGCGCACAGGAACTTCGCCATGAGCGTCCGTACGGATATTTTGTGAATTATCTGATTCCCTGCTCAGTTGCACGTCCGGTCTGCTGGCATGGTCCGTGTTTATGTACGACAGGGTGTGGAAGAGGGGGAATTGGGCCAGTTGTTTGGGTGAGGATGCTTGAGGAAGGCCGTGTTGGAAGAAGCTTGGTGGTTTTGTTGGTTGAAGGTGATGGTGGAAATCCACGCCCATGAGACCTGTCAGTCCCGAGGGTAGGCTCCAAGTCCATACATACTACCTACTTAAGTACGTACTTACTTCCTAGGATATAAAATGCTTATATTCTATGCTGTTGTTTTGTGATATTATGAGTTGATTGAGATATCCGTGAATTGCCGGGAGCTGGTGGGTCATAGTTATTACCTAGGTAGTTCCCTCGTAACAAGTACGAGTACAGTAAGCACATAACTACTTAAGGTACCTAAACCAGAAAGACTCCACTTGACGACTCAAATTGCAAACAAACAAGGCTCAACCCCTCAAGCCTTGCAGAGGCGACACTGCCGTAACTAAGTATCAAGTATGTATTGAACAACACGGAAGGCAGCAGCTGCCGCCAAGCAAAAGGCTTCCCATCGCCACTCAGCCGCGGTGCCTCTCCTTCCTTCTTCAACATCTCACAAGCCAGACAAGAAATATCCGGTCCCACAACGCAAACACTCGCCCATAGGAACAATAAGGAAGTGTCCGTTAACTATGTATATGATTGCTGACAGCACCAGCCCTACGTTCCCACCCTTTAAGGCTTAGTCCACCCCTGAGCGCCTTGCAACGCTAGTCTCGAATCGAATCACCGCACATGCCGACACTGCCGAGCACCTTATTTCAACGTCCAATCTCGTTCTGTCTGCGGTGAGATCGTAATGCAGTCAACTCTACGCTATGGGACACTTAGTGGCTACTAATGCCCGCTCCAGGTCGAGCTTTTCGCTCCTACATCATCTTGAGGGCACTTACACCTTCTGCCCGAGTACTAGGATCAGCTAATTGCGTCTCACAAAGGTGTTTCACGGCGTACGAGTAACTTTGGGTAGATCATTTGGATGGTGTAAGACTGAGCGGGCAGTATCTTTAAAGGGTCTCTCCGCCAATTCTGAAGAGTAACTTACGACCAATTTCCAACATCAATATCTTGCTGCAACATGAGGTTCGATTCACGAGTTCTGCTCGAGACGCGACAAACGACACCTTCTTCATCGTTTTGTGGTTGGGAGAATGGCGCAACAACAGTTATCGACAAAACTCTTTACATCTCCAGCGGAATGCTTCGAACTCCATCCAAAACCGACATCAAAGACACGCAAAACGCCCACCCCTCGATAGACGGCGAAAACCAGCTGCTTGCTCAATCACTTTCATCGAAAACACCTCTGCTTTCTGGCTCTTTCGAACCCATATCGAAGCCATCCGATATTCCGACGCTTCGCAATGGCGCCATCTGGACATCCACCGACAAGATTTACGAGTTTGGTGGCCTCATCGTCAACCCTGAGACGCAGAAGGCAGTACCGGATGACCAGTCATATGCTATCTACGACATTTCCACCAAGAAGTGGTCACAAAAACCTCTACCCGAAAACGTTCGCCGATACTCCGGAGGAAGCACGCAAGGCAATGGTATGGGCTTTTACTACAAGGGTAAAGTCACCTCAGCAAGCACATCCGGCGTTGTCGGCGAGAAGCATCCAACCGATATGGTCATTTTCAACATGGAAAAGGAAGAATTCAGAATTGTTCCAGGCGATCCAGATAGCATCAAGGAGGGGACCTATCTCACCATGTCATTTTCACAATTCGGGAAGAATGGGACAGTAATTTCTATGGGAGGCCTTGGATTTAGAGGTCTGATCTCATATGATATTGCTTCTGTTTACGATATCGCTTCCGAAACGTGGTATCGTGTATCTCTTTCGGGCCCTCGCCCAGATAAGAGGATAGGGCAATGCAGTGTATCCATCTCTGCACCAGATGGATCAAGTCATCAGATCTTCGTCTATGGTGGCTTCGATCCAAATGGTAGCGGACACGATGACATATATGTTCTATCAATTCCGTCCTTCTCATGGCAAAAAGTTTGGGCTGGCGAGGACAAGAAGCTGGCAAGGACTGCCATGGCCTGCACTACTGTTGGGAAGAGCATGGTGGTGCTTGGAGGAACAGTCGTCAACAATAGGAGCAACTGTGAGGAGCGACCGGCGAGAACAGTTTTTGATTTGACGGAGCTGAAGTGGAATGAAGACGGCAAGGTAGATCCGGATGCGGATTACTCAGTGGCTGATGTCATCATGAAGAATATTGAGGGAAGGACAGAGCCAGTTGGAGGATGGACGAGAGATGGCTTGAAGGAGGTCTTTGCTCTCAAGTCAAAAGATACTTCACCAGGGAATGATTCGGGTAGAGATGAGCCTGCCAGTGGGGGAGGCCCTCAGCCGTCAGATGATGGAGATGGAGGCAGCAAAGGAGCGATTATCGGTGGTGTTGTCGGCGGAATTATTGGTGCACTGGCTATTGCTTTTCTCCTCTACCTTATTCTTCGCAGGCGAAAAGAGAAGAGTTCCGGCCCTTCTTTCGCAGAGCTTCCTGGTAGCGGTCCGGATAGAGGAGAAACCTACAAGCCGTCGTTGACTCAGTTTGGAGGTCACGGTGAAGTACATGGATCTCCGCCGGCTCATGTAGCAGTATCAGAGCTGGAAGGCAGACGTTCCATAAGTGAACTGGGTGTTCCTGCTAGTGAACTCGGAGTGGCAGAGAGCACTCTGTATCCCGGTGATAGTGCGAGTGTTGTTGCTGGTGGGTTCAGGAGTGAATTGCCTGGTTCTGTGCCGGCAGGATACCAACCGCAAATCGAGCATCCCAAGATTTGCGCAGAGCTGCAGCGGGATGGGCTGGAAGGAAAAGGGAAACCTCCTAGATACGGATAGGCTTATCGAGAAGAGACAATTCACTAGATGAGTCCATATGAGGTGGTATCTGTCGCGCATCCGGTAGCCGTGTACGATACAGTACTATGTATTGAGTCTGATGTACTGTCATTACTATGTCTCTTGCCAAATCGATCACTATATGTAACTGTAAGCTTAAGCGGGTAGCCGCGGAGCTCGAGGTGGATACCAGTGTCCTTTAGAGTTAACCAGATAACCATTTCTGGTGCAGCTTCATCCGAGTCTGATGCATGATGTCAGACTCGCCCAGGAGAAGAGCTAGCTTGTGGCAGCACTTAGTGTCATAGTACTCAATTGACCTTGTAGATCGTGCTTGGATTGGACCAATATGCATAATTGTAATCATACTTAATAGACGCATGCTTCCAGCATCCTAATCAAGATGTAATTGCTTCCGGAGAATTCGCCCGATCGGCCGAAGTTCTCCGTCCTAGTCGCGATCGACAATCGATATCGACCGGTCGACCTCATAGACGTTCGAGTTGAACTTGACAGAATGCGTGAATAACTTGTACTATGACATATTAAATTAAGTACTTCGTACTCGATTAGTACTTCTTACTCCGTATTATCTAACCGCATCAATAGAGAATTACTTAGTTCATGATTAATTCCAAACGTTACTAAACTTGCCCGAATGCTGCCCGTATACCGGTGCGCCAAATAACTATACCGGGGCGGCCAATAACGCAATTGAGTGACACAAGTAGTGTAAGAAGTTGCACAATCTTGCGTACGTACTCAAGTACTTAAGTACATTACTACTAAGTACTTAATAAGTACTTAAATTACATAAATAAGCTTCCCAAGTTCACGCTCAAATTTGTAAAGGCACTAGTGTGCAATATATTTATAGAGGTAACGTTATAACACTGGCATCTCCCGATCGCAGTTAATTCTTACTGACATATGATACTAGCTAGTACTGAGGGCTTACCTGGTACCGGTGACAAGAATAAGTACTACTCACAATGCAAGGGCGTGCTTTGCTTATCCACACTTTTCTGGCCCTGTCACTTGCAGTACCTATCGAAGCACTGCCGATAGATCCAGCACTTGTGAACGGCAATGCGCTATGTATCCATGGAGAAAACCCTTCAGATTTAGTATTGTGTGTTCTACAAAGCCCACCAAAAAGCGCAACTTTGACTTACAAATACAACCTCGATGACGACAACGATCTCAATACGAAAATCGATATCAACAAGCACTGTAACGCGGCTTTGGATGACTCTGAGACGTGCGATGCAGCAAGGCAGCCGGTAGTACCGGATAGCTCTCATGATCTCGAAGGTAGTATAGAGCCTTTCATCAGGGCCCAATGCCACCATGAAACGTCACTAAACCCACATAGAATCGGTATTGCTTGATGCCATGGCGGCAATCCCACCAATCCCACCAATCCCATCAATCCCATCACTCCCATCAATCCCATCAATCCCATCAATCCCATCAATCCCATCAATCCCATCAATCCCATCAATCCCATCAATCCCATCAATCCCATCAATCCCATCAATCCCACCAACTCCACCAACTCCACCGACTCCACCGACCCCACCAACCCCACCTACTCCACCTGGGGGTATTCCAAACACTCCAAATACGCCAAACACGCCGAATACGCCAAACACTCAGCCTGGTGCCGGTCGCGGTGGCGTTCCCAGTACTCCACCGACTCCACCGACTCCACCGACCCCACCTACTCCACCTACTCCACCTGGGGGTATTCCAAACACTCCAAATACGCCAAACACGCCGAATACGCCAAACACTCAGCCTGGTGCCGGTCGCGGTGGCATTCCCAGTACTCCACCGACTCCACCGACTCCACCGACCCCACCTACTCCACCTACTCCACCTGGGGGTATTCCAAACACTCCAAATACGCCAAACACTCAGCCTGGTGCCGGTCGCGGTGGCATTCCCAGTACTCCAAATACTCCAAATACTTCAAGAACTTCAACTACTTCTGAGAGCGGAAGACGTTGACAACGTACAAATCAGGGGTTACCTACTTCTCATGGGTTACCGGTTAACACGGTTATTAATATTGATTGCACTGTTTTTGTTTTCCCAGGCTCCGCAAATGCAGTCCCTTTAACCCCCCTGACAGTCTTCCGTAAGAAGACCATCCTACCTGGGAGTAGGAGACGTTGTTAGCAAGCTCACCTAGCTTGGGATGACGCCACTTGAAATTTTAGAAGTGCTGCATGTCGCGTCCATCTCGGGGCTGGGCTGTCAAGATCCTTACGTTCAACCGGGGGTAATTAGACTCGGGGCTACTATTTTGCTTAAATGCGGCGTACTTATCATGATATTCTTATATTATTTGGCTTCAAGTTTACACCTTTATTGGCTTCAGTTAATGGCTCTAAACGTCTTTTGCAGGAAGTTAGGGAAAGGGTTCTTTTGTTCGTTTGAACTAAATTATAAATGGAAAGCGGTGTGGAGAAAAGGTGAGTCTAGTATTTGCATTTGTATTACTACTAGTACACTTACTTACATGCACAGGGTTCGCTCTGAGTCTGATCAGATCACAATCACTCAAGTCGGAACCTTGAATATATATTCGAATGTACATATGTATAATTTAATCATATGCCTTGATTTTAGACTGTGCATGCGTTATAACATTACGGATTCTGGAGGCCTCGTATGAACGAGCCATTTGCTTCAAAGCTTCTAGATTCCGTAGTCAGAGCTAGAGCCCAGAAAACTAATCCTGAGTAAGTAAGTAAGTACGTATAAGTACATACTACTACTTGACAACATAATATATTTACGTACTAGCAGATATATAAATTCACACGCCTTGTATCTATTCTCACGTCACTACCCCATATCATGATTCAAGGAGGCACTGGATCAATGGTAATATACTTGTTAAATTATAAAAAGATCAACCTGGTTATATTATGCACCAGGTGGGTTATGCTAGGCTACTAATTTATGACGATGGGGGCTTATGGATGCTACTATCGCGTTAACACTTCAACCAGCTATAGCGCTATATATATATGGTAAGTATAAAACCACTACATGACACGCTAGAAGTATACTGGAGGACTTCCCGTAACGTTGATGGTTTCGTTAGAGAATTCGAACGGTAAGAAAGTTCGGAAGTTGCTGTTCCAAATGTTCTAAAGGTTCTAACGGTCCTAATGGTTCTAAGCGAGGTTGTCATTAGAACATAACCCCCATACCCCATACTCTAAGCAATTCTTGACTTAGGTCTTTAGAACCTTTAGAACCTTTAGAACTAGAACTGCGCTTTTAAACTTTGTAAAGGTCCTAAAGCAAATTTTCGTTTACGGGAAGTCCTCACATATCCAGCCTGCCATCGTCAAAGTCACATTACAATTAGACTTGAACACGCCAGTGCACTAGTTAAGTACTAGTACTTACATTAGTGCATTGAATGCCTCAAAGCCTCATGATCGCGGCATCACGTGTGCAGACTCGAACTTGTTGTCCGGAGCTTCTGCACGCTGCAAACCGCGCTTGTAGTAAGTCTTTTCAGCTGCAAGGGTGGACGCAAATTCACGGAGTATACCAGGCCAGACCAGAAGGGTAGTACATATAATATACATGAAGATCGAAGAATGATAATTGCTCAAGTATACGAAGTACATATACTACTACATGCAATAAACTAGCAATATACGTAGCTAACCGCTTACACGCAGTAACAGCAAAAGAGTACGTCGAGTTACAGCTAATTGTGTACTTAGTATATGATGCACAAAATAAGTACAATGTGCTTACTTAACTGAGGATGCGGTGGGCTTCCTATTCGAAGGAGTCGGTTACACAAGCTTCAAGTTTGGGCAGTGAGCGGATTGAGTTGCAGACGAGCCTTAGTGCATGCATGCCTATGACATCAGGCATGGGCTGCGCGGATCGAGGCAATGATGTATGTACTTTGTACTCCTGGCCGTTGAGTACGTCTCCGGTATCGCAACTTAACGCGGTCACTTTTACCTAAACATGCGCTCATGCGCTCATGCATGATATGTTAAGCATGTACACTATCTGAATACAGCAGTATTTAAATCAGCCCGATGCCCGTCTTTTAGCAGTATCCGTCTTCGTTTGCATTGCTTCTTCAGTTCATTCGACTTCGTCTTCTCTCTTGCATTTGCTTTCTTTCCTTATCAGCAGTAAATTTTCACAAATCTTTAATACTCGTTTTAGCCGTCTTTATAACTGCTTAACCCCAACTTCAGTAAGACAATCACACCACTCAGGATCAGCCTGACTAAAAGACCTCCCAGCTAACTCTAGCAGATATGCATAGTCGTACTTTGTTCACGAGCGGTTTCCTTGCTCTCGTCACGTTGGCAACCGCCCTACCTGCTCCAGCTGTCAATTTTGACACTGGCTCTACTCCGGGCTCCTACTATTATGGTGTTGGAACCGCTCTAGACCGAACGACTGCTTCAGCCGCTGGGGTTCCTCCAACGCCACCGACCCCTCCTGGTGCGACTCCAAACACACCAAACACCGTTCCGGGTGACGCCCCATATATTCCAGCATCTCCCGCTGGTGAAGCGGGCGTTCCGTACGGCGGAGTCGGTTCGCTGGATGGAGGTGCAAATGGCGAGCAGCAGGCCTCCGTCACGGTGCAATCCGACGGCGCAAATGACTCAGGGTGCGACTGTGAAAAGGATGCAGAGCTGCAGGCGAAGACTCCGGCAACCCCGAAAGCTCCCAATGCAGGCGGCATCCCAAATACGCCAAATACGCCAAATACTGCTCCACCTGGAGTGAAGCCTACCGAGAATACGCCGAGCACCCCGGATACACCGCCGGTAGCCGTGCTTGCGGCGACTCCGGAGACTCCAGATACACCTAACGCAGGCGGCATCCCAAATACGCCAAATACGCCAAACACTGCTCCACCTGGAGTGAAGCCTACCGAGAACACGCCGAGCACCCCGGATACACCGCCGGTAGCTGTGCTTGCGGCGACTCCGGAAACCCCGAATACACCTAATGCAGGCGGCATCCCAAACACGCCAAATACGCCAAATACTGCTCCGCCTGGAGTGAAGCCCACGGAGAACACACCGAGCACCCCAGATACACCACCGCCATCCGTACTTGCTGCAAACGCTCCCAATACTCCGAACGCTCCTAGCGAAGGAGGCATTCCGAACACTCCAAACACGCCAAACACTGCACCACCAGGAGTTAAGCCTACCGAAAACACTCCCAACACAGGGACGGAGCTACAAGCAACGCCAAAGACGCCAGCCACGCCAGAGGAAGGGGCCCCCAACACTCCAAACACGCCAAACACCAAGCCTGGGCAGCAGCCAAACGAGCCGAATGAGCCGAATGTTCCAAACCCACCTGCCGAGCTTCAGGCAACCCCGAACACCCCAGCTACACCAGATGGAGGAACTCCAAACACACCAAACACGCCAAACACCAAGCCCGGAGAGCAGCCAAACAAGCCGAATGAGCCGAATGTTCCAAACCCACCTGCCGAGCTTCAGGCAACCCCGAACACCCCAGCTACACCAGATGGAGGAACTCCAAGCACACCAAACACGCCAAACACCAAGCCCGGAGAGCAGCCAAACAAGCCAAACGAGCCGAATGTGCCAAACCCTCAGCTCGAGGCAGTTCCAGCAGCTGCGGACCTGGCAGAATCGGCACAAGGATTGGTGCCAGAGTCTGAAGGAGCGGATATACCAGAGAAACCAGAGGAAGTAACGGGCGAGGGAGCTGACAATTCTCCCATTGAGCTTCAGGCTACTTCGAAGACGCCTGATACGCCTGAGGCGCCAGGTGGAGCTACCCCAAACACTCCCAACACGCCGAACACCCAGCCTGGCGGCGTTCCAAGCACTCCTAATACGCCAAACACAACAGGTGGGACTCCGCAACTCAGTAGCAGGCCACCTCATCAGGTCGGCGACTGTGAGCAGGCTGGTGGTTGCCCCGAACATGATGTCAATGAGGAACCAAATACACCCAACACTCCTACGGATGACGGGATCCTGGTGTCTGCTTAGTTTTTGTTTCCGCGTAAAGCAGGCTACTACGTTTCCTGTTATTTTCGAGGTGGACAACGTTGGGCCTGCTTTAGTTTTGTTAGTTAAGGTTAATCGGTTTGAGGCTGGTATTGGAAAAGCAACATTGGGTCTAGTGTTTTGGTCGTTTTGTTTTGTTGTTCTTTACAGTATACTAGTACACGGTGGGTAAGAGGTTTTGGTTATTTGCATGCAGAAGTTGGGGAAAAGTTTTTGTCTTAAGGTGTTTTGCTCTTTATTTCGCTTTTTGCAACGAAGGCGGATCATATAAATTATTAAAATTCACGTCTGTTCTGCACATGCAACTGCCTTGCTCATGGAGCGCGAACTGTCATCAAGTGCATGAAGTAACTCGTGGAAGTCACGTGCGGAATTTGGAATGGCACCATGATCCGAGTCCGCAAGCCTCAAACTTAATTTGATCAACCTGAGTGCGTTTCAAATTATAAACTTCAATTTCGGATATTCGGAGAGAGTCGTACTAAACAACCCGAGTGTGTCAAAATATCATACTATGGCCAGCCTCTGTATTCAGGTCTTAACTTACAAAGCTTGCAACCAGGTACCGACGTGACTAACATGCATGCATGGTGTAACTGATCGGCGCCGAGGTGGCATCTGGAGGTGCTCCAACTCTGTAACCCAGCTGGCAAGTGGGTCGGTCACTACTCGTATACTCGTACTTGTGTATACGATCATTAACAGGATGCTGTTGCGTAGATATAACCAACTCTGGTTGCAAATACTATAGCCTCGTCCCCAGCCACTGAACGTTTGATTTGCAGTTGTCGTTCGGAAAATTGCTGCGAAGCGCCGTGCCGGCCGAGGCTAGTAACCTAGTGGAAATACTACGTTGTACTACACCTATTGTTGCACTGCTTACTTGATAATTGCTTTACCATAAAATTCATGTAGGCAGCATTCCAGAGTACAACTTGAACTCCATTATCAAAATTTCGAAAAAGCATTGCAAGATGTAGTATTAGAGTCGACAACTTTGCAGCCAAGCTTATGGATCCCGATGACCCTTCGGCCTTCTGACTCCTCTATTATATCCGAATTATCGGCTTCATATCAGTCAGAGATGGATTCGCAACGGTGTTCGAGCACAGTTCCGAGTCCAGTTAACCAAACTGCAACATGTTAACAAGCCAGACTTTAACCTCTCCAGCTCTGACAGCACCGGTTTCAGCTTCTACTTAGTGGAAGATCTTCGAAGACTTACCGTAACTCAGATACAGTGAATAAGTACAGATGCTGTATCGCTTATATAGTATGCTGTAACAACTGTATTCGCGCGTTTGTATTCGCAGCAAATACAGGTGGGGTGAGGGGGGTATATGTATTCCAAAAAGCTGTATTTGCGTTGAATACAACCAATACTAGTACAATTAAGTCGACTGTCAAAATCCACTAAAGTTGCGATAGTATACAGGTTCTCCAAGTTTAAGGGAAGGCCAAGCTGTATTTTGAAATCCCTATTCAGTGTATTGGCTGTAACGAGCTACGGGAAGTCCTCCATGAGCTCCAGTAGTATATACGAAGAATCATAAGAAAACTACTCACATGGCCACAATCTCAGACGTACGTCACGGTCAACATTCAAGTTCCGGGGCCTACTTAAGCTTGCAATGGGGCAGACGTCGAAATCTTCGCCGCCGTAGTTTTTATGTTAGTACTTACTTTTTGTGGTGAGCATGAGCTGGAACGATGTTACAAATCTGGATCTGCTGATTGGCCACATGTTCGGCCTTGCAAAAAGAAACAGTATTCAAACTGTGTGATTCTGGCGTGAATTCTTAGACGTTAACAGCTTGAACACTTACTCCGTCTACTTGGTAAAAATACAGTACCAGGAGAATATATATATATACTTTATTAACTTACACACTGGCAGCGTTCGAACGCTCGCTGACTTACAAAGACTCGGACTCATTGGAAGAAAGGGAATCAGAGCCAACTGTAAGTCGTTCCCAGCCCAATTCAGCTCCATTTCCATCACTAGGAACCAATTCCGTTTCCCGCATCCATTTCTCCAGCTTCTTCATGTTTTCCTTGTCCTTCTTCTTCTTCTCAATTTGCTTGTAAAGCTCCAAGTCCTCTACAGACATTGGAATATTCTTACCGACAAGATGATAGAAGACTGGCTCTAGAACCACATCCAGCAGTCCGTAAAGCACTGATTCTCGAACTTCCCATGGAGGAACGGCGAACATCGTCACGGATTCAGACATTGGTTGTAATTTCGGACGATCAGGCGAGGATGGAAGATGTGCAAGGTAGATATGACACATCTTACAGGCATTATCGCGAGCCGTGACGATCAGAGGGTCGCAAGCCTTATCGTAGGTCAGAATAAATTAAAAATAGGCCATTGGAGAGGGTTTACATACTCTGAGCTCGTTGCAGATGGACTTGAATGATTGCTTTTCGGAAGCTGAAAGTGGAAGTGGGTCTATATCCGAATCCTTCAGGGTGCGAAGGCAGGCGAGCATCGCTTCGCTATGGTAATTAGTTTTTGCAGATCCGAAACCGTGGCCATATAGTCGGAATTCTTTTCCGACATCATCTTCTAAGACTTGTTAATCGAAAGGGACGGCTCAGAGGCATCCGTAAGGCAGACATACCATGTCTATGTCTAGAATACCCGTAAGGCCTATCGGATCCAGAATCTCGGGAAACCACCAGGCTCTCAAGAAGGCGCTTGTCTTCCCATTCTGTAATACCGGTTAAGTGGCCTAAGAGGTTGTCAAGGCGTGCATGTTGTTTTGGCTTGCAAAGGGGTGCTTCGATCAGGGTGACACTGAGAGGTGCATTGAGCCGCTCAAAAAGAAGGTCAAGCGCGTCAAACTTTTTAGTTACTTTGCCGATTAGAGCCCTGAATTCCTCAATGCCAGTTTTAAGGCACCGGGCTACTTCTTGCTGGCTCAAATAGATCTGAAATGCTCGAGAATGGTTGATGATACTTGCTAAGGCTTTGAGACACACTTGTGTGTTGGAGAGAAGTTTGGTCCAATGCGGAAGAAATCGAGAGCAGTCAGAGTCCCTAGAGTAAGTGATTGGATCGCGGAGTGGGTTGAACCGTCGCCGGGGCTCCAGCAGGACGAGGTTGCGGGCAATCAGTTCTCTCAACCTGATCATGAAGACATGGAATATGCCAATGGACCTTGCATCTAAAACCACAAAGTTGAGTTGGTTGAATGGCAGGTCAATCTCGCACTTCTTTGATTAGTACGAACTCATTTATTATTTTCGGGTGGTCTACTCACAATATCCATGGCTGGCTTCAACTCTGTTTCATCGAAAACGAGCAAGTTGGGTTGTTCAGAAAGACCATCAGGCTCTCTGAAATTTGCTCCTAACGCCACGGTACTAAAGGTCGAGCTACAAAAGCTCGGTATATCTTGGAAGGATATGGTGACTTCTTCGAGCTGGTAGAGCAGGAAGTACTTTTGAGCTTCATCACGTACTTTTGCAGCTTCACCGCCAGTTGTTGCTCTTTGATAGAAGTTGCAAAAGTCTTGCACTAGTGAGTGACGTACATGTTCCGCAAACTGAGGAGCACCTGACCATGAGGTGTCTCTAAATAAGGAGGACTCCTGATTAGCAACAAATCCAGAGGTACAGTAATATCGTATACATATCGAATTAGAGAGAGAGGTGTAATTACCCTTGCAGAAGCTCTTGGCAGCAGTTCTCGATATTGATCTTTCTTGGGAGTTCAGCTATCCGTTGTACTTTCGGTGCCTCAAAGCGGTCTCCATAGTCATCCTTGATGCCGCAACACACGGCTTCGTAATCCGACCGTCTTTTGGATGGTATAAAGTCGTCAAGCGCATATATGTCTATTCCGTCATCCCTGATCCGCATCATCAAGCCAATTCCATCTTGATCTATTTCGCCGTATCGCGTCTTAGTGGAGAACAGCTCAGCGTAAGCCTTTACAAGGATTTTCATGTCTCCCTCAGTGACTTGCTGCTTCTTTTTCCTCTTTGTGACACCTTTTTCGTTGAGCTTCAACAGTTTGTACTCAGCGAAGAGTGACCCTGTTCTGATCAGGAGATCTAGGCGTACCCTCCTCTCTTCTTCAGTGCAACTGGCCTCGTCCTTCTCAAAATAGTCCCGCTTGCTCTCTGCCCATTCCCAGTCAGTTGAATCCTCGCGTATGACGACGACGTCGAGAGGCTCGCCTAAGTATGAAGGGCCGCAATTTATGACACTTCCGGGAGTCTGGGTCTGTGATGATATGTAGCGTTTCTGCTTTGGCTGGTCCATAGGATCCGATTGCACCATGACAGGCAGTAGAAGGTTGACCGTAAGGATGATAATCCGATACTCAGAAGAAAGGCAAATGTGGGAGCGAAGCAATGTCGAAAGGTCCGTACGAGAGGTTGACAAGAGTTGGTGGTTGACAGCGGTTGGTATGTGGCCCAAAGCACGATTTTAACTGCAGATCGAAGGCCAAAGGCCGCCCATGAGGGGTTTGACAGGCTAAGTCGGGTATCGTATCGATCCTCGGAGAAGGATGACAATTGTTGTCTCGGTAGTAATAGCTGCAAGCTGTCGAAAGACTCCCACTTCTTCTAATTGGGTCCGATCGCTTGATTGGCGACCAGTGCCATGAATAATCGATCCGCCGTCGGAGTATGTCAGGGTGGTCTCTTCTCTAAATTGCCCGTCGCGTCGCCCTTCTAACACTCTTATCTGAAGCTGACTCGAGCGAGCATCATGATCAGCCTTCACACATAGGGGGTTGTGTGGCTTACTCGTACCTTCATTTTCGCCATCGCCCCGCCGAACAGGCCAATGATGGCTGAGATGCATCAAGACCACGTCGTGAGAGCGGAGCTCGAGACAGGCAACCACTCATCAAATCTGCTGGGTGTCGAGAGTATTGTGTCTGGCGATGAATCAAGCCTTTGAAGGCGTTTGTTCAATCTGAGCGTTGAACATGTAGGTCATGACACTGAGCATGTCAATATCGTCAAGCAAATTGCATTGTTTGTTCCTAGGTGGGGTTGTGTTCGTGATAACTCACCTTGACCCGATTCGCCAGGAAATGTAGGCAGAAAATGTCTTGCCTTTGGTGACGTATTCGCAGAGCCCATCTGCCCCGCGCCCCTCTCCCAAGTAAGTACTTACACACAAGTTTCACATTGTTGGTTGCAAATGGCTCAAGCTGCCATCGCTCATGGTAAGTTTTCATTAAAGAGAGATCGCGCGCGTAAATGCTAATGGTTCTTTGCGAAGATGCACTTTTGCCGAGTCAAGGACTCTTACGGAGTCTTCTCGACTTGCCGCTCGAATTACGCCTCGAAATCTATTCATTCTGCCCCGCATTTACGCTCTTACAACTTTCTCACAGCATCAGCTTCTTTTATTATGAGATAAACCAGTATCCAGCTATCCTTCGACTAAGTGGATTCAAAGCTCGTTCTTGCACACCCACGAGCAAATCACGGCTTTGCATGCCCATGATAACTCGGATCACAGACTGGTACGAGCGTAGACTTTTTGATCAGCTTCACCAGCCGAATTCCGGTTTGGGCTATGGGCCACAATGGGATGATAATGAGAAAGAAAGTTCGAAAGGCACAGTCTTAAGAAGATCATATGCAAGATGCATGCATTGCTCGAAAGTTGGACGATTTATTTTGTATGGCTATGGCCTCTGCAAGCCCTGCTATGAGAAGAGTTATGATTTTGTGGAGAACCTAGACGATTCTATATTATGATAGTATCAAAGGGGCTTTAAAACTTTTAATAATTGGGTTACCTGTATTGCTTTTTGCCATCAAGTAGGTGATGGAATGATAGCCTTGGCATTTCGAGTGCACATATCGGCATTCATCCTTGTAGTCATTCCACATACTTCTTCGTACGTCGTAACAACAAGCACCACACCATGGACCAAACAGCCTCAGGTAACTCGCCCTTCCTACCCCTTCTCTCAACCCTTTAAAAGTACATAGTAGATGCTTACTTCACTTTAACGTTTAGCATCCGCTGATCCAGCCTCCACCCATCTCTTTCAACGTTTGCTCGCTTTGCCCATCGAATTGAGGCTCGAAATTTACAGACACTGCTCAACCTTTACGCTGCTCCAACTGTCACACTGCGCCACCTTTTTCTACCGCGAAATAAACGAGCATCCTTCGATCTATCTACAAGTCCTCTCTTGGATACAGCACTCCACCAGAAACGAAACGTTACAACAGGCTCTGTTTGCCGATGATTGGACAAGTCGACTGCCATACGGATGCGATGAGGATTAAGGACATGGTGGCTTGCGACATTAGGATCCATGAGCGACCATGTGTGAAGCCCGTTGTTTGCTTGGATTGTTGGAAGGTTGGGAGCTTCCCGGTGGTGGGCTATGGCACTTGTGATGTTTGTCTGGAAGAGGAAGTTGGCCCATGGCCTTCTTTTGAGAATTTCACTGAGGAGGATATGGTTGAATTGAGAAGTATGTTTGAAGGGTGTACCTTCAGTATTCAACAGCAGATTTTCGGAAATGGATCGGATGAGTAAATTCGCGTTCGTCGCCGGGTACGTGTGAGGGTTGGTAGCTTAGTAGATACTTGAAACAAAAAGTGGTTATCTTTGAATCTTTGACCGGGCTCTTCCACCTTTTTCATATGTCTTTTATTGTGTTTTTCCTGGATGATACACAACTGTAGCCAGTCTTCATCAATGGGCTGAATTTGACTCCCTGTCGCGTAGGATGGCGGTCTCTCCATGCTATGAAGTATGTAGCAGAGAATGAACGCCCAGCGATTGCAGTGCCGCCAGAAAAGTGAAGGCAGCAAAGGACGCGTGTTGCACCACCGCCCTCCACTCCACCTGCCCTGTCTGGTTCCAACTCCAAACGTCCACCCATGATTCCACCTCAGGAGGATGCGAAGAACAAATGTTGGTAGTTTTACATTACTACCACGCTTGGCCTCTTCCCTGAAGCTAACCCTTTTGTTTCTTTTGTAGATGCATCGAAATCGCCAAATTTCACCAGCCTACCAGTTGAACTCCGCCTCATAATCTACTCCCAATGCTCAACCTTCGCACTCCTCCAACTCTCCCATACCTCAAAAGCACTCTACGATGAAATCAATCGCCATCCCTCAATTTGTCGACAAACGTACGGCTATCTATCGCAAAACCCGCTAAAAGCGGCTCACACTCCACTCTGTCTACGACAAGTCGATCGGCTTGCATGCACTGAAGAATACGACCTGTTCATGAAGCAGAATCCGAAAAGATTCGGTTCATTTCCTGGCCAGAGCCTCGTCTGCTGCGCAATTTGCTTCGAGGTGGGATGGATGCTCTTGTCTCCAGAAGATGAGTGTGTGAACTGTGCGATGTCATAGGAACGGTCTGGGAGGTGGAGGGCTCGCACATCGACTGGATTGGCAGTATGGAGCTCTCCGCCTCAAAACAATCCTCCTATGGCTCATCTTTTCCTCAACTGTAACAGCAAATGCGCTCAATTACGATCTACGACATGGGCCATCTTTGGCTTTGTTTTCCTTGCAGACGCAGCTACTTCAAAGCGCCAACAATTCCGCAGGCGACACCTATTCGACACCGCAACCAAAGCTTCGTGACCTGTTCGATTAAGCGATGGCCGCAACAACGAGACCGATGATGTGCGATGGTATGCTCAGGCTACCGGTGTCTTCTAGACGTAGGATGGCCACTTCAGGATGCAGTGACTTCAAGGGCATCAGATGGGATGATTACTTGTTTGAGGTGCTGAAATAGCCAGGAAATGCCCGTGGCTGGCCCTGCTCCAGGTGATCAATATGTCTACTTCCTGAGTATCTGCTACTTTGTACTTGACGTGACTTCATTATGGTGAATTCGGTAGCGGTCTCGATCTATTTATTTAGTTCTTAATTTAACTTTCGCGGATTAGATGAGTATAAAGTCCATTGTTTCCTCTGCTCCATTTCTCTTCCCCGATAAGCTGTCGATTTCCTTACTCAGTAGTTAACTACTGTAGCGTGTGGCACTTTCCTCACGTCATCAAAAGTGGGGTAGGTGGCTTTTTCACTCTCCGAGCGGAGATATACCGGAGGAACCGGTCCCGCCATCAAGACACCCCCCAGCTATAAAATCACGACCCTTCTCTATCAACAACATCATGCATCAGGAGCCCTCGTCGGCCATCATGTTGCAATCAACTCCTCGTAAGCCACCCACAGAAAAAAATGATTAACTAACTCTCCATAGCAAAACGCAATGTTCTGCTCGGCCTGCCCATAGAGCTGCGCCTAGAGCTTTACTCCCACCTTTCCTCCTTCACTCTCCTCCAACTTTCGCTCGCCACAAGTTTTCTCTAGCACGAGATTAACGCATACCCATCCATTTACCAGTCAGCCTACGGCTACTTTAAGCCTGTTACAACCCCCGAATCTCCAGCTCGACTATGTCTTCCCCACATCTGCCGTCTTCGGAATTGGGACGAGTACATACTTTTCATCAAGTCATACCCAGGCCTCATTGTGGCTTCGAGAAAACGGCGGGATGTGATTACGGTCTGTCGCGGATGCCGGAGAGTTGCGAGGATGAGGTTGTATCGGTATGATGAGTGCACACGGTGTTTTGCTGAGTATTGGAAAGGGAGGCTTGAGGGTTCGTCGTATGAGGATACGGATAGCGAGGATTAATGTTGACGAAGACGGAGTTTTGTGGTTGTGAGAGTAGTGTTGGAAGATGGCCAAGGGAGAAGTAGTAGACAATGAACAGTGGAAACTCATCTTTGATCCCCAAGTTGTGCTCTTGCCGCTATTCTCTCCAACCACGTTTGCATAACACAAATTCAGGGCTCAGTGGAATAATTAATAAGGCCCAGTAACTGGTTGGCGGACGTTGCCCGGCCTTTCTCCACAGTACAATATGGTATCATGATATTATTCTGCATCTACTTGATAGTACTCATGATTCCATTCCAGAATAACATTGACCGTTTCTCAGTCGAAATTCCGTTGACCATTACAGCTACAAAAGCGCAACAACAAAATAAGTACTTAAGAGTAGGTTCAGGACTATCTATCTGCAAATACATTTTTCATAACCAGATCCGGCAGCCAGCGATAGTACCAGTATAACTTGAAAGCAGAATAAAAGGGTGACGAGGAATCTCAACTCCTTAAAATTGACGAGCTCAACGTACTTCATGGCCTCAATCGAAAGCAGAAGTACCCTCTAATTGCAATACATCTCCCAAGCACATACATGCTAGTAGCAAATATCCTCATCTTGCGTCTTCTCCCATCCTATTCGATCTGCCGATTCCCTCAGCATATTTGCAACCACATCGGAACCCCATTCCTTAGCCATTAGGCGTAAGACTTCAACCTGACGGAAGCAAACCCCACATGAGTTATACATGTAGATGGGGTTCTGGGGTATGAGCGGTATGAGGTCAGGATAATCGACTGAGAAATCAGAGAGTCTGTCTTCTCTCATCCGGATATCAAGGCTCTCGATCGAGTAATCGCCTTCCGTGCCTATTTGGAATCCTTTGAGTTTCATGAACTTACTCAGCTCTGTATTCCAAAGCCTATTGTATCTCAAGAATATCTCCAGTTGCTTCTTTCGAAGCTCTCTTTTACTGTCAGAGTCCACTGACTTTCGTAACCGAAAGCTAGCAATCCAGATCCGTATCATTTCATCGTTGCTGGAGGGTGGAGGTTTCGATGAAAGGTAATAACGACATAACTGCTCCAGCGGGTCCTGAGAAACAGGGAATACTGCCACCTGGGCTGGGTTGTCGTTGGCTGGCCGATAGAGAAGATCGACGGGTTGGCGGACTGGACGGGGTGGAACCTGAAGTCCTTGCGAGAGTCCTTGCTGCTGGTCCTGGCTCATCGTAAGAAGGATGGGATATGCTATTCGGTTGGCCGGTGTTTTAGTCAACATATACTCCCAGATGTCGTCTCTCATGCTATCGAAGTTGGTGATGTGGTGTCGCCTTCCTCGAGTAAACTCCGATCGTAAAAAATCGTCGTCTAAGGCGCCAGCGAACAAAGTTCCTCGAACGGAGCCACTTCCGGACACGCGGTGAGAATTTGCAATGTCCAAATTAGAAGCGCCGATGAGGTTGTATCTCAAAGATCTGAAGGTCCCTGCGTGACAACCGACGTTAATCAGAGTGACCTCCGCCGATGTCCCCTGAATCGCTCTTTCCAGATCATCCCGACTGATCATATCCATTCTTCTTTGAGGTCCTGCTGGCACCTGGGGATCAAACCAGATCACCATATTCCCGAAGAAAGGGTCTCCAACTCCCTGCAGACCACCTCTGCCATGACAGCAGCTAATGAACAAGAGATCACTATCCTTCTCTGATACCCTTGCATTTCTTGAAATTTCGTTCATGACTGCACGCCTAACATGCTGCCCATCCAATACGAGCAGTTTCCTCTCTTGTATAGACTCACGAACAACACCGATGTCAATTTCTTTCCTCCTGAACTCCGGCTGACCGTGCAAGATCCCATCTAGTGCATCCTCTTGCTCCTCGGGATCGGCATGCATGATCCACCTTTGACGCACAATGTTGGGCTGGTGCTTGAAGATCATGAGGAAAAGTAAGAAGTCTGCGAGGATGGATTGGTCGGCGACGGTGTCTCCGTGCGCCCTACACACGGCAATTATTCTCAGTGGCCGATCTCTCTTGCTAAAGTCATACCGAATCAGTTATGGCATAGTCTCATAGGGATCAAGAGGACGTACCACTCGCAAAACTTCTGAGCCTGTCTGATGGCTTCGTCGACTTGTTGACCAGTGTATACTAGGTCGTGGGGTTGCGAACTTGTTGACGGGTTGCCGGTCTGGCGTATGACGCAGGTCGGGGTGGCATTTTGGCTTTCAGATCTTTTGTATGGCTTGCATGTGCATTCGAGGTACGATACTCCGGCCGGTGATGCAAAAAGTTGATTGAATGAGCTGGCGGGTGTTGTGGTTTGTGGATGAGAGTTACTGGAAACAGACCTGGGGCTTCGGCCTCGCGAGGAGTTGAGGAAAGAGTGGAGACCGTATTCGACAAGAGTTCTGGACCGACTGGATGATGGATGAGCTGCGCGGTGAGAGTGTCGTTGTGGATGCCTGTCGAAGTTGGGGAAGCTTAAGTTCGGAGCTACAAATTAAAAACTCGGAGGTGTCGCTCGGCTGGCCGACTCGGGGCTCGCACCAATGTGGCCGGAAGGTTCAGCCCAGCACTGCACCTTCCCAATCCTCAGATCACGGGACTGGGTGTCAAATATGGAAGGAACAGGAGGAAAATACTGCTGTTCAGTAGCTATCAAGTAGCTTGAGGCATTCCAGTTTGAAACGTCATGTCACTATGAGAGAAGTTCTTCTATCCTTGCAAGCTTGGAATAAAGCAAATACTTTACTAAGTACTTGGCTGTGATCATTTAGAGGCGCTGTGCACCGGCTTCATGTCTGATCTTGCAATGATGTACGATACTAGTACATAGCCGGCACCTCATAATTTGCTTTGGTTATCGCAAGCTTCTCGCGTGAGCCTGTAAAGTGCAGCTTTTCCGTTGCGATAAAGGCGCCATGATGGCATCATGACATCGTCATGGTCGCATACTGAGTGGAGATGCTTGCCGATAACCGTTCCTGAGAATGGTCAAAGCTTCTTTTCTGGATATAGCCTTCACGAAGCCCTGTAAGGTTGTCTATACTATCTTTGGGGGGTCAAGGATCCACAAAGAAACTGCAGATATACAGTGATAGGAAGGGGCTCTATAGAGAATCCAATCTCAAGAGACTCGCAAGGTTATCTCTATGGATCTCTTAACCATACATAATGGTTTCTGGGGGGTCAAGAGGCCTAAAATCGTCGTACAGCTCCCTCCATAAATTGTGAAGCGCCGAGCATGTATACATGTAAGTCTAAGAAGTAGTAGTATTTAAATAGTAGTTGGCATACTAAGATCATGGACCGCGCGATGATATCATTTGCGCGCCAGCTGCTTGAATAGGAATATGATCTTTGTATTGTTTATTAACAAGCAGTATGGGGTTGAACTCTTTCTGCTAACAAGTATAAGTTACGCATGGCACCACAGCTTAAGCGCTTGTAGTACCAGCTATCTGGATCAAAGTATGTAAGCATGTATACCGTTAGTACTGTACTGTTTGCTCAACTCCCCATATCCAGTTGCATAGCTAGGTCGTCGACGTCAGTTGTAGACTACATATTGAAGCTGCTGGTAGCAGACGCCTTCCGGGCCAACTAAGAAATTTAAACCCAAATTGCAAAAGATACTTCATGCAGTCGTACAACGATACGCATGTGCACATATCCATCTCATGAAACATGTCTCTAGATACTTAGCTGTGCCTGCTCACTCCCGAATCGCGGATATGTACGAACTTTTGCGAACGAAGCCAAACATTTCCAAAATCTCTAAAACTCGCAGACCAAATCCCTAAGGGAAAAGCCTGAAGAAGAAACGGGTGGGTGGGACAACCTGAGGCAAAGAATAAAGGACTGCGCTTCCTTGCCTGAGGAAATGCCTTAGGGAATACCCGCCAAGCCTCAGCCTGAGGTTTGATGGTGCAGGAAGCCTGAGGGACAAGCCTTCCCGAGACCTCAGTCGACCACGAATATGGTCGTTATACGATTTTTGCGAATGAATCCATAGTCTGGGAAGTTTGAGAATTTGGAAACCCTAAGACTGAGGGAATGCGCCTTTTGCTGCCTCAGGTAAGGCTGCACCTGTCAGGCTGAGAATGAGGCTCGATCGCGAACGGATCACTGCAGCAACTGATTGGACGTCAAGGTCCAAGGCCTCGTGTAAAAGTTACTACTAGCATTAAAGGCATATCGAATGTATTATAAAGGCGTAACATTCTTGGGGAAGTGGAGGCTGAAGTTCTCAAAGTCCAGTTTCAATCAGCCAGGACTCGGATGTCATTCCCATGATTCTTTTAAATTTGGGATGATCCGTGTCGAAGTCTTTCTTCGGCAACTTCCGCCCTCACGAAAATCTCGCCAGAGAAAGCACCTCACTCACGATGCTTCCTCCCGGTGGCCACACTCACAACACTTCAACACCCTCACAAAACCACGCATAAAATGCTCACTTCATTTCCCCAAATCTCAACTTCCCCTGGTCAATTCGCATTCTCGAGACAAGACTCTTGGATGTCGTTGACTCAAGCACATGGCCGAAGCTTAACTCGAATAACCTTTTCTCGGCTATCGGCTCGGAC
This sequence comes from Ascobolus immersus RN42, assembly GCA_003788565.2. Lineage (NCBI taxonomy): Eukaryota > Fungi > Ascomycota > Pezizomycetes > Pezizales > Ascobolaceae > Ascobolus > Ascobolus immersus. The sequence continues at coordinate 21,265 of ML119646.1, read as the reverse complement.
ATGAGGCTCCATCAATCCGCCTTCTAGGGCGTGCGGACAAAAGGCCGAAGCTAGCCGGTCCGGCGAGGTAAGACAGATCGGCTAGCCGTGCTTCCGTCCGACTTCCACTGCACCGGATTGAGTTCATCACATCGAAAAGATCGTAGAGACACAAGCACAAGAAAATACGTATGTAATCATTTCCCAAGCACAAAACCACAATATATTACGTTCGCCACAACAGCTATAGGCTCGCCCAAGGTATCGCCTGCTCAAATAGCAACAGAAAAATAGATAGATATGCGCAAATAATAAAGACAACGTGGAGATATAGGAAAGAAAAAAGCCATAAACACATAAAACGCCGTTAACGCCCCACCATTCAACCCGCTCAGCATGATATTATATCAAACAAATTCTTCTTCAGCTCCTTCATCGTCTCCGCCGATCTGTCATTGCTATCCTTCACCCATGCCGAGCAATACATCCAGCAAATCCACACCTCTTCCATCAACTTCTACACCTAGACCAACGCCTATGCCGAGACCATTCTGATAAACCATTCCTTCCTTGCCATTTCCGGCGCCGTAGCCACCGTCGAGAATAGGATCTATTGGGATGGCGAGCCAGTCGTCAAAAGCTGGCTCGTTGGGAGAGTAAAAGAAATCCATTGGGCCATGGTGTCCTTGGCTTCCCGGAGTTCCTGGCTGCGAATAGTGCATTGGGTATTGCTGCTGATGCATTCCGTTGGGAGAGGCAATGGAGTGTAGGCCACCTGGAGCCATACTGGATGTGACAGGTCCATCAAGGAGTTTTGAGAGGTCCATTCGGTGCTGTTGCTGATGGAGTTGGTTGTGTTGCATTGGAGTACCAGGTTGAGGTGTATGTGTTCCATTTCCGTGGAGTGGAGTTTCAACGCCATTTCGGTGCATTCTTACGAATCTTCTTTGGATTCGCTTGGTGAGTGTTTCGAGGAGATCGGCAAATCGCCAAGCGAGATGGACATCATCAACGGCGGCAGCACGGAGGGCTTCAGTCGTGTTATGCATGAGTTCGAGGGAAACGGTGATGTCGTCTTCCTTTGCACCGAGGGCAAAGGTCTTGAGGAGGAACATGGCGGCGGAGAGGATACGTAGATAGATTCGGACTGGGGCATGGCGGAGCTCGTCACCTGGCATCATTTTCTCGACAACGGTCGTGAGCATGCAGCGGGCAGCATCGACCAGTTCGTTAATGAATTCGACGTCACCGGAGTACATTTGCATAAGGGCTGCGAAAGAGTGCGATGGAGGCTGCTTTGGGTTTCCGGCAGTGGCGGAGGACGTGCAGCGTTCGACGACTGCTTGGAGAGCCAGGGAGTTGTGGAAGATGCGGACGTGTTCGTATTCGAGGGTGAGGATATTGTGGATTGGGGATGGCAGGCCGAGACGCTCAAATCGATCCTTCCAGTCCCGCATTTCGGGAAGGCAGGAACGAAGAAGAGAGTTGTATTTGCCTTGACGGATGATTTCTTTGGTGGCACTCCTTGATGGGAAGAGTAGACTTGCACCCTTCTTCATCAATAAACTGAGTTCGGCCCAGTAATCGTAAACGACATCGTTCATCTCGCCTACAGTGCTCCATGTCGGCGTTCCATTCTTGAGATGGCTGAATGACTCGAGATTACAGATCTCCATTGGAACCATAGGTGTGAATCCCAAACGAGATGCAAGTTGCATAATGTAAACAAGCAACTTCCTCTGCAACCGTTTACACTGATACCGGTACGGAGCATCTTCTTCCTGACTTCTAGTATCTTCATCAAAAACACCAAGCTCATACGATAACGACAAGGCATTTCCCAGAAGCATCCTACAATGATTAGCATTATTCCCATGAAACCAAACAAGAAACTCACCAGCTCATGGTATCACTCCTCCTAACCGGCTCTAGCATATCCCCGATCTTCTCCCCGTTCCTACTTCCAAACATACTCGCCCGTCTCCCACTATCATCATCATTTGCATGCCTCAGTATTCCCCAGGTATCACCGCCCAGCTCCATTGGGAAATGAGCACTTCTCACGTGCCACTCAGTCAGTACAATCAGAGCCTCAACGGTCCCCATGGTACGAAGACCCTTGGCACCCCGGTCGGTCGCTGCGCCTCTGTCAGGTGAGACCGGTGCAGGTGCACCACCCCAAAGCAGCCTTTCAAAGCCGCGTTTCAGCTCCTTCCATAGCATCTCGTGGATGTACATGGAGCGGGAAGCGCCACCTTGGCCCACGAGAGGCTTGTAGCGGGAAGCAATAGTTATTATAGTTGTCATGAGGAAAGGTTCGGAGTTGAGGAGCTCTGGGTGTTCTGCGAGTTCTGGCGGTGACGAAAGGATGGGTGATAGAGTCTGCATTTTGGTATTGAAGCTATTTGGTCAGTACAAGTCCATGCTACCTACTTCATACATAGAGCATCGTGAGTTTAAACTTACTAATGGACATAATCAATAGCTTCCCTTGCTGTAAACCACCCATCTCTCACAAACTGACTATTTCCCCAAGCTTTGATGGCCCTATCCATATCGGTACCTCTAGTGTCACTACTCGTTGTAGTAGCTGCCCTTCCCATAAGACTAGCATGTTCTGCCAACTTGGGCAAGCCTCCAGTAGGATGTCTCATCTGGCCATCTCTAGCAGCCATCGGGCTCAGTGGGCTATTCCGATGTATCTGATGCAAAAACTGTCGTCTCGGAGAAGGCCCCATGATTGAATCTGCTCCAGGATGATGTTCGTGGTCTCCAGGGAATATTATCCGTGGCTCCGAGTCGGCCCGTGAACCTCGCCGGTCATTCCCGCCGTCGACACTGTTGGTCTTTCCTTCGCTGCCGTCGTGATGGACGCTTGTAGCTACCGGGGTGGATGCACCGACTGCTTCAAAGAGGAGTTGGAGGGCGTCGTGGGAGTTGTAGACTTCTCGCTGTAACAAGGTGGAGGCTGTGGTATTTGTTTGGGCGTCTTCGTGGTTGCGATCGAAATGTGAGTTGGTAGACTGATTATGAGGTGACCTTAGTTTCGAATCATCGTATTCTCTGGCCGGTGGGTAGTTGTAGCCGTGGACGGTAGAGGCAGTAGCGGTTTCTTGCGGACCTGATACACTCTCAGACGACGCACTGCTGTCGATCCTCTGACGTTTTCGGACACCGCCGTAGCTTATCGTAGACGAGGATGGAGTCACTACACTAGCAGAATCGCTATCGATGCCGTCGTAGGTGGGGTCGTTGATCGAGTCGACATCTGAGGCCCGACGTACCCCAGCTCCTCGCGCCAATAGGGACGCTCCCCGTCCTCGTGTCGAGGCAGGGCTCAGATTGCCGACTCGGGACTTGCGCCGCGTTGCCGAGAAGTAGCAGTCTTTTGATTCTCGTCTGCATCGCACGCACGGAGGGTCGTGTGGGGCTTCAACTGAACCGAGATCGCATCGTACTTTTCTAAGCCTGCACGGAATACAAGCTGCGCATTATGGGATCAGCACTCTGCCGGTTGATTGGAGGGTATGTAGGTAAGACAAGACAAGACGGGCGAAGAAGTGGGAATAGGTAGGTAGTGTAGAAAGTAGTAGGGTAGGAACTAACCTTGATAGGTCCTTTTGTGAGCACCTTGGGTAGAGGCCGGGGTCTGCGAGGCGGTAGTAGTTGGAGGTGTGGGCTGTTGTTGTGGAGGTGGAAGGTGGCTTTGCTGTTGCTGTTGTTGAACTTGCTGGTTTTGCTGTTGCTGCTGTTGAACTTGCTGCTGCTGCTGCAGGACCTGTTGCTGATGTTGCTGCTGCTGCTGTTGTTGGTGGTGGTGTTGCTGCTGCTGCTGGCTCAAATGTTGTTGTTGTTGTTGTTGCTGTTGTTGACTTGGCCCGGCAAGAGGCGGAACAAGCGACGATGGGTCGAGCGGCTTCTGTGAAAACGGCAAGAGGTCGGCAGGGTTGGAATTGACGGCAGAGGCGGAAGAGGACATGGCCTCTTTTGGCGCCAACGAGTATGACACAAAGGCGGAAACGTTGTGGGTATGCGTGGGTATGATGGGATTCTGTATGGGAGGAAGGAAAGCGACGGTTATTGATGGGATAAAGCTTGTGGTGAGGGCGGTGGGAATGTGCGTCGAGAAAAAGGTTGGAGACGGATTGAAGCGGATAGAGCGGAATTAAAAGGAAATCTTTAACCTCCTCTCGGCAAGGCGCGACCGATGCGAAGAAAAAATAAACTTTGGGCTGAATAATGAGACAGCGACAACCAACGTCAGAGGAAAACGGTCAGATGAGGAGGAGGATGAGGCGAAGGAATATGCAAGGAGGTGGGTGGATGGGGATTGGGCGCTGCAGAGTACAAAAAGATGGGGAAATGCAAGGAAGGAACGAAGGGATGCAGTCAATCTCAAGAGAACCTCCTTGCCTGGACAGAGAGAGAAACTGACGGGCGGGAAAAGTGGGGATCTCGTTTTTTTGTCAAGCAAAAAGTCGGAGGTCTCGAAGATCTCGAATCCAATCGACTCGGCCGTTGGAGGAGAGAGAGTGGACGGGCAGACCAATCCAAGAAGGTTGTGGAGGAGGCGTCAACAGAAAAGTCTTACCTAGGCAGGAGACTGAAAATCAGAAGACCTTCTTCAAAACATTCCCCAGCAATCGAGTAATCCGGATAGACTCGAACCGTCGAACGCCTCTTTTTTCTCAGAAAGCCAAAGCTGGTTGTGGGTCTGGAAGCAGCGTGCGACAACGAGCGAAATCGAATGACGACGACGAACAAAAATCTCTTATGGTTCTAGCCCTGCTAAAACCACGCTCTCTTTGAGTTTTGCGATCGTATTCGTATCGTCCAGGTATCTCTTCTTTGAATCTCAAGTCCACGATGTTGCGATAGACTCGACAGATTTGCTCATAACGGAGCCCGAGTCCCCAATATTCTGCTGCCTCAATTCATACAGTCATTCGGGTTCTGATAGTAGCTTTGGTGGTTGGTGAGTAGGACAAGGCTGTTCCGGCTATCAGTGTTGAAAAGGAAGCTGCTTAATCGGTATGCTCCACGAATGATAAGGAAAGGCCAACTGACGGAGATGAATGCGGGAAAAGCTCCGACTAAACTTACATGTTGAGCCTTAACCAGCTTCTCTTTTCAACCAAAGGCGAAAGACGTTATGATTTGAGCGCAGACAGGCGGGAGTCCAAAGACTGTAAATACTTGGTCTCATTTCTACATGGACTTCTCTCCCCTTCCAAACAGAAAAAAACTATAATAAACTCTCCGGTCAAGTTGGTTTACAATCCAGCCTGAGCTGGAGAGCTCCACTGAACTTTCATCCTTGATCATCGCCATATGCCCAGTGCTCCTTCAACAATGTCGCCTCCATTTGTCATAGTAACGCGATCCCGCTCCCCACAACGACCGGAGACAGGAAAGTACACGCACCATGATCCCTCAACGATTGGTTACCGTCGATGGACCCATCAAGCAAGTAGCCTAGACCTCAATACAACCCATCAACTGCAGGATGATTCCATCAGTTCCATCACTGCCATGTGCCGCAGTTCTTCAACATCCTCCATATCGAGATGAGATAGCAACGGGTAGCTGCAAGGGCATCTCCATGTTAGGAGCATTTGCCCCAGCCATTGACTACATCAGCACGCCCAATTCGTAGAATTGAATTCAGTGGAAGCAAGCAGTGGAGCCACGAGTCGATGCTTTCAGAACAATCCGTTCCCGATACCAAAATCTACAATCCCAAAGCCATGAGCGGAGTTGAAATCCAGAAGATTTGTTCCCGCACACAACCCACCTGACTTGCCACGAGTTTGTAAACAACCCCGTCCAACCATCCCCGCCTTCTTTACCAGAAAGGCAGGCGGTAAGCAAACAAACCTGTATCATTTCCCCAGAAAATTACGACCGATATCAAACATAGAAGTTCCTCCGTAAGGTTATTCGAACTTGATTGTCAGTGCACCCATCACAGTCAAGGGGGTGTCGAGGCTCATTCTCACAAGCTTTTTGAGATGGACAGAAAGGTACTTGGTACCATGGTGCCTGAGCTGAATGAATAGCTACCCTAGCATATCGAACTGCCATATTCGATAGAGTTATTAAGTGGGGTCGTTTACGGAGTATCTCATCCAACTTCACCGTCTGCAAGATCGACAAGATATGAAACCACAGAGAGATATCGAGATATCGGTTGCTTGCCGTCAGTCCCAATCCACTGAGTCAAACCTCCGAAAAGATAGAAGAGTTGGGTTGGCGAAGAGCTGTTCCACATGCTCTGTCTCTCTGATATCGGCCATCTCCAGCACAGCTATGCGCTGTTCGCCCGACGCTTTCAAGATGGTTGTGATGATCGTCACGCCGTGCCTGACGTTGAATTGTTCCTACTAGAATCAATTAGCCTCATCCGCAAAGCTTCCAGAACCTCTAGAGCACCTTAGTCGAAGCTTCAATCCGCACCATCCACCTCGTCCAACACAAAGGTGGCTAGCATCACCGATGCTTCAAGGTTGTCGACTTTGGGATTCCTCTTTTGGCATGGTCGTGATCAGGAGCGGAGAGCTGTCAAAGGTGGGTTCGGAGCCTTGGCTCTGTAGTCGCAACGGTGATGACTTGGGGCGGGATGTGAAGTTGGTTGTGATTAATGCGCATGAGAGCCGACGAGAATTGTGAGAATGTCGGAAGGATTTTCCTACCGCTCGCAAAAGGAGTTCGTGAGAGATGAGCTCGCAAGCCTGGTGATGACTTTTGCGAGGTTGTGAGTTTGACGAGGAAAGAAGCTTTTCGGAACTTGCCGATCGTGAAGGAACCGGAGAAACCCGCGATCTTCGACCGTCGGCTTTGAGAACGTGGACGGAGGGCACTCGGGCCCGCATTTGACGGGTGCACCTTCTTTAGACGTCAATCGATCGAGACTTTCGTTTTTTTGTTCTGTGTCTTTCCCTGAACCTTTTTCTCTTCTCATCTCGCAAAACCACAACCTCGCGCACCAATATTCGAAGCTTTCAAAGTTCAACGATTAACTCAAAATCAACGTCGTCAAAATCTTTCGACAAAAACGCAACAAACCGGCCGAATTAATGCCGCTGGTGAGCCCAACCGGTTGATGGGCCACATGCCAGTTTACGAGCAACAAGCACGCAACAGCACCACTACCGGCACTTCTCGCACCGTGCTCATGACAAGCTGAGCAGCCCGACCGGCACCTGAACTACAATTCCACCTCGATACGGAGGAAGCACTGCAACACTGGCCATTCCATACCGGACCATTCAGAGCATCCGATCATGCCGACGACTTACTGACGCGTAGTCTTGACCACGCCTCCAAAGAGTGTGCTTGTTTGGTAAACAATCTCCAGAAAGCTGTTTGGGTTGCTATAATACGGAATCATGATGAGGACAAGGGATCGTCTCGCAGTCGAAAGCTTGGTGAGTGGATGAGGGCAAACAGTGGTGATGATCTTTGGGCACTTGACTGACGCGCCCAGGTACTCGAGGAGGCGAGATGCAAACGACAGCATCCCACTCGGAGGAACCGATACAGGTACTTAGTAGGCATCTGTCTGCGATGCAAATGGAAATCGCCGAAAGGCCTCTACTAGAGATTATCTTACCTCTATTTTCAGCATCGATACCTAATGCGCCTTTGGAGCCATCGGTACACAAAGAGCGTGGGTCGACGAGCACGGCCCGTTTCGAAACACCTTGGACTTTCTCACCAACTCTGTTCACCAACTCTGTTCACCAACTCTGTTCACCAACTCCGATTCTTCAACACAGGTCGCTATGCCCTCGTTTCTTCTCTCGCTGTGCCAGAGCCGGTATATCTCACGATTGTACAACATCTCGGCTCCAGTATTTCTCACTCTCCATCCGGTAGCCGTTCTTCGGGATGCCGAATGTCGAACCACACCTCGCCAAGTCAAGCACTTTACTCTTGCAGGAAAGTGTGACGTCAATCTGCAGGAGACATTCAAGCCACTGAACCTGATTGCAAACTCGCAATTCACCATAGAGAACAGGGAACCTCGTCCCATGGAACGGCGTAATCGGTGCTTGAGAGGAGACATGGCGATGGAAAAACAAGACTGCAGGGTTGATGAGATCAGGGTCCTTGTTTTGCATTTTGTTCCAGTGAATTTAAAGGCTTGATGCAGTCCCAACCATGGTAAAACCTCTTCTATCTCATATACCACTCTAACGTATCGATCTTAACAGCCTCCGACATATACCTGTAGCTTTTTCAGAGCTCCGAGACATCTTCCAGCCATAATCAACAAAGTTTAACGCTACTCCACACAACAAATCCACAACCATGTCTTCAGCCGCCGGATCGGGATCTCACCACTCGGGTCCAGCCCCACAGCAAGATGCCCCACAAAACACTGGGCCACAGAACCGCGGAGCCGACCTCGCCCTCTCTGATAACGAAGTCGACCCATCAGATTCCATTTCCCAAGTCTCCTCAGCCCGCTCAACTCGTCGTCGCCGGAACCGAAACCGCAACCGAAAGAGCCGAAATGCCGGAGGTGTAGCAGACGGTCTCCTGGACCCAGTAAACGAGGTCGGAGGACAGCTCTCAAAGACTGCCGGCGGTCTCACAAACCAAGTCGGCAACACACTTGGCGGCGTCACTGGTGCTCTTGGAGGTGTGACTGGCCAGGGTCAGCAAGGTGGTGAAAGTGGAGGAGACAAGAAGGATACCCTTCGATTGAGACTGGACTTGAACTTGGATGCCGAGTTGACACTGAAGGCAAAGGTCCATGGTGATGTTACATTGGCTTTACTGTGAGTTTAAACCCCTCCGATATCATTCCTCTCGCTTCTTACCATCAACTAGATCGTAATGGAGAACAATGGCTAATGACTCCCTACCACCTTGGACTTAGGCAATAAAGCAACTAATTCCCGAATACCTTTTGTTACGAGATTTCACACTGCACTTTTATCGGTTTCGCCATGCTACGACCGGCTCGCTCTCGGCTTTTTCGACCACATCCGTTCTTTCCACATTTTTTTTAGTATTGGATTCGCTTGGGCTACTTCTCTGTAATACCTGACTTTAACACCTTTGGCTTCGTTTTTATTTCTTTTGTTTTGGTTTTTGGATTGTCATGATTGATGGCTTGAGCATTGTTTTGTAATTGCACTCTCGTTCGGTTGGGTTTGTAGGTGTAGGCGGGGTTGTAATACCATGGAGGATTAGAATCAAAAAGATTTCTATTCAAAGAGAATCGTCTACCCACTATGCAACCGTATCTGATATGTGAACTCTCCTACACTATGACATTCACCACTTTTGCTTTCATTTGCTTCCGTCTCCATGATCTATCTGAATCTTACAAACTCCATCAGTCCACTCATCAGTTTCTCTGGCTCTCCATACATCTGCTTCATGTATAACTGTAGAAATCGACTCCGTATTGCAAGGCAGTTGAGACCGATGATATAAGTCCCGCCGCGGTTGCTTTCTATGGCCGTGAATCGAAGCATAGATGGAACCATTGTCTTTGAGTACGGTTGTGCCATGAGGAGTTAGTAGAATATACAACATCGCCCAACTATACGGATGGTAGGCCGTCGAGCCTGTCGATATTGAACCACCTCCAAGTTAGGCCCGGAAGGGCAGGGCTGTGAAGCCAGGAGAAGTGACTGACCTTTAACTGCATCCCGAATTAATATGAAACCAAGAGGAAGGAAGAGGAACGCCAACTCTATCAGTGTGGCAATTGACTCCCAGGTTACCTCCCCAATCGCCTTCTGAATTTCGATAATCAACATTGAGGACATGAACAAGAAAAGTTTCAAAAAACTCTCGAACTGCCATACTTTGCATATCAAACCCTTTATGCAATGCAAGAAATTATGTAAAGCAGTCTCTCACTTCGTCTTCCGCTGCATCCGCTAATTCGGACGAAACAGCAGAAAACGTATGTGCCCAATTTCATGATAAAGCAGTGGCATTTTGAGCCGAATTGGCTTGTTTACTGGTAGTATGCAAGGTGTTCAGTAAAGTACCTAGTAGACGGTGTCTCGAAGCTTATGAAGCTGCTATCGGTGGTTGTTGAGTAAAGGTACGAGTTGAGTCATGGCATTTCCATACGTACAAGAACCAGAGCTTCGTTCAATTCAGTTGAATCCGAAAGCTCATCCCTATAAAGTTCCTCAGGGATGGCTAAAAGCACTCCATGACTTGAACCTAGTACCTACCAGTATTTCATATGCTTCTAGTCCGCCAAACTACCTCTTCGGCCATTGCCCAACGATGGAACCGGTATAAATTCCGCTGTTGTGGTGATCCGGAGGAGTCTCAGGCTTCTCAAGTTGAAGATCGATGGGAACTGATGCTGTCGAAAGTCGGACCCACTTCTGAACCTCCCAGGCTCATCTTGAAGTGAGTGCGTACGAAAAGAGCAGTGTTGATGTTTAAATTCCAGTAGGAAGACGGCCACTACGAGACATGATGACTGCACACAAACAAACTAAAGAAATTGTCAGAAAAGCTCAAATCTGGAGTTGAAGGAGGAGAAGTCCATACCAGTGGCCACATCATCCTTTGTAAATTTCTTAACCTAGAAGAAAGTTGCAATTGCATCCAACGCAAGTAAATCCTGCAAGCTCATCGAAGCTTCAGTATCAGTAATCTGAGCAAGTAGATTTTCGAGTCGAGCTGAGGCGGGGCTGTGAATTGAAGTTGCTTGAAACCATCACTCTCGAGACACGAGCAATTGTAAATACATCGGTACTTTGAGTGCCCGTTATCTTTGCAGACCACAATTCTTGTAAGGAGTGCAGACCGAATCACACCTGTCGTAGTATTCCCACCCAATGCTGACATGTGGGGCCTGAGGATGAGATGTTGAGCCAGAAGTAGTACTCCAAGTCCTCGTGTCGGTCGATGCGAGCCCTTTTGATGTTGATTTGTATAGGCATTCTAGAGAAACTAAATTAGCAGGGGAAACGGAGAGCTTGTTGAATACATACGAACTGTTGGTACCCAGCGCTCTTACCGAAGGCATAATTGTAGAGACGCCAATTATCCTCGCAAAAGCCTGTTGAAAGCTTTCGACAAATACTTGGAGCATTTGACTTGGGCACAAAGACAATGTGTGCACAAGCCTGATGATAGTAAGCCGCAAGAGTCTGACGGACAAGAAATATGACATTCAGCGGTCATCCATCTAATGTAGAATTAGCCGGCTTCGGCAGGATCTTTTCAGATACGGCTTGCGCATCATATCAGCCATACCAGATGCATAACCACAATCGGGGACATCGAAAGTTCGAAACTTCCGATACCAGACTGGCAGGAACCTTCATCGACTTTGTGGGTGTGTATGGTCCGGGGAAGACCTGTCGACAGGAACGTTCTTCGATCTCTCACACAGAGCGGTGGTTCTACTCGGAACGAGATACCATCTTGCTCTTGGTTTCGAACCAGACAAATGGATGATGACACGAATCCACCACCAGCCGTGCTACTGGGGAAAGAGAGGGCTCGAATTGACAAGCGTGAGGCGGAGATAGTCGAGAGTCAAGCTTGCAGGTGAGTAGTTCGGAAGTTGGTCAGACGATGAGCGTGATGATGGATATGAGGTGGGACGAAGCGAGACCTACTTTGTCAGTCTAGCAGACTGGGGTTGGGTTAGACTTATAACTTTCAATCCGAGCTGCCAGTTGTGCCATGAAAGGGAAGAAAGCGAGGGTAAATGGCGAGAAATGGATGAAACCACTTTGTTGTTTGTGTTTGTGCTTGTGTGAGGGTGAGAAGAAAAGGTGCCGGCGGAATGGGAAGATGGCCACTTCTTGACGCCTTTTCTGGGCGAGCTCTGTCCGAGCTTGCTGCTCCTAGCCATGCCTCTGTATTTAAAGTGGTCTGCACATGTATATCAGGGTTTCGTGGTGTAGTTGGTTATCACTTCTGTCTAACACACAGGCGGTCCCCGGTTCGAACCCGGGCGAAATCAACCTTTTGCCGTCTGAGGCCTAGACGAGTACCATCAGCTGTGGATGAAGACGGCCCCATATGATGATTTGTGTCAAGGTTTTACTAGTTTAAGCTTTCGAGCGCGATTCATTTCTGCAGTCTCCTCGTATGTACAAACTGCTACCGGTCCCCGCTCGTCCCTATCTCGAACTGTCGAACAAAGGTTAGAAGAGACTCGGCAAGCTTCAAGGTTTTATTCTAGTGGGTTCTAAGAGCTTCGAATCAATTACCTCATCCTACAACGGCGAATAATAAACATCACTTTACTTACTTGTTACCAGGAGTTACCACCAAGTGACCGACAAAGATTGTTTGTTAGTTGAATGTCGTGAAGTTGAAAAAGAGCACGCTTTAAGCGTCCTGTGGGGTCTCATTCTCAGGCAGTAAGAAGCAAAAATACACCGTCAACGACAAGATTCGAACTTGCGCGCCCGAAGGCATCCGCTGGCTTACTGAGCTTCTACTTTCGTGGAAGTCCAAGTTATAGCAGGCGAACGTGTTAACCACTCCACCACGTTGACCATTCATGACAAATTGCTTTTGACAAGTTATATTACAACAAAACCAGACAATTCAATAAGATACTTCTTAAACTTGCTCCAAGTGGTGAGTACCTAAGAAGTATTAACTCATACCTCAAGTTGTACATGGGTCGAGGGCATTAATATTTTGGCTTAGATCTTCAGCGAAACTGCAAGCATACACGAAGACCAGTCAGTGCCCAATAGGAGACATAATGAAAACGACTCGGATGATTGACCGAGCGTCTTGGGCAGTGAAATGCTCGAATTGAAGAACTGATGCATTGATCAACGTACTTCGTTCGTCTATTTACTTTCTTACTTAAGTGGACCACAAATAGTATTCGGCACTTGATAAGAGTGGGTATCCTTCGACTATCATATTGTTTCTATTACCCTAGAATTACTTCCCTTCACGGGGATAACCCTAAATATGGAAGCTTCACTCGCCACCGCCACTCTCCTCTTGTGCCTGGCACTCGTTTGCTCAGTCCACACCTTCGTCAACGTCTATCTCGAATTCATCGTTACGAGGAGGACGTCTTCGCCTACATGAAACAAGCGATGGCAATATGTACCTGCAACTGATAGGCGACACGCTTCAGTCGCAACGATCCCGCACGTTTGATATTCCTACTGCTCCCATATTTAGACTCTACGCCGTCATCTGCCGGTTTTCAGGGTCATCAGGGTCCAACTCATCTGCTGCTTCATCTTCATCACACTGCTAGCAGCCTTACACCCCTCTTTCCATCCTGTTCATTTTCGTCAAACGCGCCCGCAATCATGGAACGGTCTGCTGCTCAACACACTGCATTGCTCGGTGGGGGACTGAACCCTGCATTTGGCAGAAACTTCGCGAAAGGCCAGTTCCGCACCAGTCGCTCCACTCACAGCCCACTTCCAGTAATCAAGACGGGTGGTAAACATGACATCCTCCTGCATAGAAACAGCTCAGCCGCCTAGAATTCCATAAGACGATGCGATATCGCTGCCAATCCTGCTTTCTCACAAAACCAGCCATCACGTGTTTGTCCCAAGAAGTTGGCATTCTCCACGCTGATTGGTCGAGATGACGTCATTTATACCATAATGGGTTGCAGTGACGACGATACTCCCAATGTTCCCAACCGCAAGAAACACCCACACAAATTGCAATTTTTGGTGGGGAGGAATGAAGGCAGGACGAAAACAGGGTTGGTGGGCAGGTATATCTGGAGGGATCGCCTCCCACAGTTGGAGATTCTTCTCTTTTCTTCCCTTCAGACCCTTTCACATAAACAACCGTTTCGCTTCTGCTCTTTACCGTCCACAAGCGAGAAGAGTATCACCCATTTCAGAAGCAGACAGCCTACGAACCGAACCTACGATAAACCTACACCTAAACCAAACGCTTATATTATAACGGCTATCCACATACACAACCCCGCTATACGAAAGATCTACACATAAAACAACAATCTACACATCATGCCAGTCATTCTCGACGACTCGGAGCTTATGCTCCCCCCATCATTCCGCCGCCGCCACTATGTTCGCGAAACCACCACGATAGAACCGGCTCCATCCTATCACTCCTCTTCCATGCCACATCCATATGGCCGCTCTAGAGGACATCGCCGTGATGACCGCTACGAAGACGAATACTCCGACTACGACCAGGAACCACTCACTCCTCCACCACCAGTCCGCTCCCGCTCTCCAGTCGTCCTCCACGAAGACCGCATCCACAAAGAAACCATCATCCCCCGCGATGCCCTTCCACCAGGAGTCGCCATCGTGTCAAGAGACGAAGTCATCGGTCGACGAGGAAAGAGCGAGAAGAGCTACTACCGCAGTGAAGGTGGACGCTCTAGAGCTGGTTCAATCAGAGATGACCGTATGTCAATGAGAGACGAACGCATGAGCATGCGGGACGAGGAGTACGCCATGGGTGGAGCTTACAGAGAGCCACCTCTCAGAGAAGCACCAATGGAGCTCTCGAGACCGGACGACTACCGCGATCTTCCACAGCATCCTGATGGGGACAGAGTCTACTTGGACTACCGCCACAACCGCGAGGGTGAGGAGCCACACCGAGTCATTGACGGTGGAGTTGGTACCAGGCATCATCGTTTGAGCGGAAACTTCACGAGCGAGGAGGAACATCACCACCGGAGAAGGGCTTTGGCCGAACAGGCTGCTGGAGGCCTTGGAGCTGGAGCACTTGGTGGTCTTGCTGCACGAACTGTCAGAAGAGGAAGAGGAGAAAGAAGAGAATACGGCGACAGTCGAAGCTCGTCAAGATCGACAAGCAGCTCGCCGGATAGACACAGAGGAAGAAAGATTGCTGCTGGTGTTGTCGGTGCTGGTGCCGCTCTTGGATTGACCGCTGCCGCTGTTCACCACATGAGAAACCGCTCGAAATCCAGGGAAGGATATTCCAGCGATGAGTACGATGAGGACGGAAGGATGATTCGTCGTGGCCGCCGTGGAACAACCTCCGATGCTGGACGTGCCAGATCGAGCAGCCGTGGCAAGGTTTTGGCTGCTGCCACTGCCCTTGGTGCCGGTGTTGCTGCTGCCCGCCATCGCCGTCGATCGAGATCCAGAGCCGGAAGTGTCTCTTCTTCAGACGCAGGCAGCAGATCCAGCTCCAGATCCGGCTCGAGACATCGTGGACGCAAGCTTGCTGCTGGTGCTGCTGCTACTGCCGCGGGTATTGCTGGTGTCAACTACATCCGCAAGCGCAGCAAGTCCCGTGCTGGCTCCCGCTCCTCCTCTACTTCCAGCTTTACATCTTCCGACGATGAGCGCCATCCATCCCACAAGGGCCGCAAGATTGCCGGTGCTGCTCTTGGAGCTGCTGCCGCTGGTGCTGCTTTGAGACGCCACCGCAGCAAGAGAGAGGCTGAGGCTGAAGATTTGGAGCGTGGACGTTCTCGTTCCCGCTCATTGGAGAGAGGGGGACCCAAGGGAATTCTTCGCAAGGTCCGATCTCTCTCTATGGGTGGACGTTCTCGCCGCCGTTCCGACTCGGTTTCGTCCTACACCTCCGATAGTTCTTACAGCTCGGATGCTTCAAGGAGCTCTCGTCGCTCCCGCCGCAGACGTGCGCCACCTCGGAAGCAGTCCACTGCTGCTAGCATAGCCAAGGGTGTCGCTGTTGGTGTTGCTGCAAAGGCCATTAAGAGTGCCTTTGAAGAGCATGAACGCCGTAAGTACAAGGATGGCTATTCGTCCGATGATTCGAGACGCAGTCGTAGGTCGGGTTCCAGGACTCGGAGAAGTAAACGTCCTGGCATGGGAAGCAGAGTAAGATCGAGATCTCTTGGTGGAAATCTGGGTAGAAGAGTTGCAACCGGATTGGTTTCGAGTGCTTTCGAGCATATTGCAGATGCCGCCGCTGGCAGCAGTAGTAAGGGTAAGTCATAATTCCTTCCTGGTATTACAGGGGATAGAGGGTTGATTTCTGACGGGTTAAGGACAGGGGGATCATCGAGACGGAGAAGATAAGCGCCACAAGCGCCACTCGTCTCGTCGCAGTCGAGGTGACAAACACGAGGGTTCCCACAGGAGCCACCGTAGGAGTCATAGACGAGATGAGGATACAGAGTCCCGAGACTCAACTCGACATCACAAGAAAAAATCTCATCGTCATATAGATCCACGCAAGCTGGCTGCTGGTGCCGCCGCCGGCGGTGCCGTGGCTGCCGCTCGCAAACATCGTCATAGAAAGCATCGTCATAGATCATCAAGTCCTTCCATTTCCACCTCCCCTGCTCGTTCTGTGAAGGATGAGTTCTACCAGCAACCCGCAGCCAAATCATCCAAATCATCAACATCGTCTAGCGAGTCTCGTGCGAGATTCGCAGACCCAATCATTCAGCCTTCTCATCATCACACTCCCTACCAGTCTGAAGACGAGGCGCGTTCTCGAACTCCTCGTCCTATGCTTGCAATCATGGGCTCTGAAGATGTCGTTCCACAGCAACCCCAGGATGTCCCAGCCGGGGTGGATCATCTCGATGTTCCACAGCGTCCCAACTCCCGCGCTGCAACCGTCGAATCTGATCCCGAAGACAACCACCGCCCTCCATCGCGCTCTCCCTCTCCAAGAACTACCCTTCCCCCAATGGAAGAAGCACCTCGCCCTCCATCCCAAGTAGGCCCACCACCAATGCAGTACGACCCAACCTACCAGTACCAGCCCTACACGAAGGAGGCCGAGCAGCGTCAACAGCACGAGTATCATCCTCAGCCAGTCGAGCAAGTTGGTGCTCAGCGTCACCGCAAGCCCAGCTTCCTCGCCCATCTCGTTGGGCCAAAGGATGGGCACAGAGAGAGAGCGGAGGTCAGACCACCAAGATTCTACCCGGAGAGGGATTACATCCAGGAGGTTGGTGATGGCGTCGGACAGCCTGTCAAAAAGCGACATGATAGTGAGTGGTTGAATGGATTCCTGAATGATGTTGCTGGGGAAGTGAGAGATCGGAGATAGGCGGTTTGTACCCTACTTCTTTGACGACGTTTTGCGAACGGTTTATTTTCTTTGCTTTCCTACTGTTTTGGTGTTAATGTTTTTCTGTTTCTGGTACGTGGCGGAGGATTAATGGGTTTACGAATTTCCTTCTTGTTTCTACAGCATGTTTCTACCGTTCCGGCTTTTGGACGGTCTATTTCCACTTACGTTCCCTTATTTTCTTTTCTTCTACATTGTTATGGTTATGACTTTTCTGTATCTCGAAAGAGATTGTTAACGAATTTCCTTGCCACTTTCCTTTGATCTTTAATGCTTTGGATGTTTTGTTTTAGTAGTTTATGATATGATGATATGACTTTATGATATGATTATACAGATATAGTATACGTTATTAGGACTAATGAGGAATATAATTGCTTATGACCTACTTTGGGGCCTTGCATTAGAGAATCGTTTGTCAGTTGTGATATTTGCAGTGACTTGAGTATGCGGGTACATAAAGTTAAACTGAGATGAATGGGCTCCTTCCTACAGTACAGTGCAGTGATAGCAGAGAGTAAGACCTAGCAGATCCATTACAGTTCGCCTTGAGTGTTTTCGCCTCTGCAGGAGCAAACATGGCAAATCAGCCATCTTCATGACGATAAGACCAGAGTATCTTTTGGCGGATGATCAATCAAACCGCCGTGGCTTCTTTTCCGGCCCTAGAGCTACTAAGCAGGCAACAAGGCGGATGAACTAGTTTAGTGCACTACTAGAATACCGAATTCTAAGATTCTTCCAAAGCCCTTCTCCATTTGCGCTTCATCTTTGTGTCGCTGACTTCTTCGAGCCTTGCACGTGATGCCAAGATTGCGGCTCTTTGCTCGCTTCTGCCTTCCCCGCTTACTTCCCTCTCTGATCTTCTATCCAAACATCGCCTTGTCAAACGTTGCCCACACACGATCACTTCACTTCGAATCCCACACCACTGACTTACCAGTGCTGCTACTATATCAGACGCCATATTTCGCAGAGTGGTAAGGGAATAATGCTGAACCTGTCGTTTGAATCTGACATTGATGGTGTTTCGCAGGGAATTCAATCATGTGGGTGTGTAACCCATGGTGCATATATACAGCACGCCTCACCCGTTTCTTTGTATTTTCTTTGTACTCGACGAGGCGTGCTAACGAAAGTTTTGAGGTGTTGAGTTCGGTCACGAAGAGACAACACCAATTTGTGTGAGATGTTCTTGATAGATTGATTCTACATAGAACTCGAACACAAAACTCTGTCCATGCCAAGGCCATGTCACGCCACTCACTAGCCACAGCACGGTCACGTGGTTGGATACTCAACACTCCCCCTCGTGACTGGCCTGCTAGGAGCGCTGAACTGCCATCGATCGAAACAAATGAAGATACCTAACACCTGTACACCGTGTGCACTTCCCTTGTTGCTTTCCTAGCTCCCCCTGGTTCCACCACTCCCCCTGCTTCTGTAGTCCTATCTAGCGGATGAGGTGAGAGGGGATTTGAACGATGTTGCATGCCGTGCGGCATTGGATGAAGGATGCTTTTGGGAGGGCTTTCGTGAAGAAATCGGCGGGCATGTTTTTGGTGTTAAGGTAGTCGACTTTGAGGTGGTGCATAGCAACGCGTTGGCGGACAAAGTGCATGTGTATATCGAAGTGTTTGGTGCGAGCGTGAGCCTCAGGGTTCTTGACGAGCTTAATGGCACTCTCGTTGTCGCAATATGTCTGTACCGTTTCGTATTCGTCGTCTGGAATGTCACGGAGCTCGCCATCAAGCATGCGGAGCCAGATAGCTTGTCTTCCTGCGATCGAGAGGGCTGCATACTCGGCTTCGAGGGTCGATGTTGCGACAAGATTAATCTTCTTTGAGGACCAGGAAACTGTGTTGCCAAAGTGGAAGAACAGGTTTCCGCCAATGGAGCGGCGGTCCCAGCCTGAGGCAAAGTCTGCGTCGGTATAGCCGGAGAGTTTTGAGAGGCGCTCTTGTCGCTGCTTGTCTGTCTCATGGACTTGTTTGGTGTATTGATGTAGAGACGATTTTGACAGATCACCGTGTGGTGGCTCATACTTGAGGCCGTAGTCCTTGGTGCGAACTAGGTACCTGAGAAGGTACTCTAGGGCTTCGAAGTGGTCCTTGGACGGGTTGGCGCAGAATTGGGACAGGCGCTGGATGGCATAAGAAATGTCGGGCCGAGTTGCTTCCTTAATGTACATGACGGAACCAAGATATTTGCGGTATAAGTCGTGTTGGTAAGGTGCGCCTTCGTTGGGGACGAGTTGGATGTTGGTACGCATTGGTATGTCGGTTGGGTACAACTTGCGACCAGTCTCGGCTTCGTAGGCATCGATAACTCGTTGGATGTAGTGATGTTGGGATATATATATGTTGTCGCCGTCCCGTAAGATTGCAAGGCCAAGGAAAAACTCCATGGGTCCGAGGTCCTTCATTGCGAATTCGGAAGCTAAAAGCTGCTTGAGTGAATTGATTGTCTCGATCTGCTTGTTGAGAAGCATGATGTCGTCAACCCAGAAGGCGAGGATTGTCTTTGATTCAGGATGTATGTAAACAGCGTGGTCTGCTTCGAGGCGTTTAAATCCGTTGCGGACCAGCGTATTGTGTAGCTTTTGGTACCAGTTCCGGCCAGCTTGCTTTAGGCCGTACATGGATTTGACAATCTTGATGACGTATTGGCTCGGGTCCTCATTCTTGAATTCCGGGGGTAGCTCGACTCCTTCGGGTATCTCAGAGTAGATGTCCTCATCGATGTCGGCGAGCAAGAAGGCGTTGATGACATCCATTTGGTGAATGTGAAGACCTTCAGTGACGGCGTACGATAGGATGAGACGAATGCTGTCTAATTTTGCGACGGATGCGAAAGTCTCATGGTAATCGATGCCGTGGACCTGGGTGAAACCTTTGGCAACAATGCGAGCTTTGCAGCGGGTCACTGTACCGTCTGGGGCAAGCTTGTATTTGAAGACCCACTTGCACTTGATGGGTTTTCGGCCACGAGGTCTGCGCTGGAATTTCCAAACGTTGTTGCGCATGAAAGCAGAGATTTCTTCTTTTGACGCATTTAGCCAATCAGGTCCATACTTGGGATCATTGATGGCATCTTTGAACGTCTTTGGGTCCTTCGGAATGTCCATTTGAGCTTGGAGAGCATCAATTGCCTCGTGTATCTGTTGAACACGTGGGTCAATGGTGTCAGAGCGGCACTCGAGGAGTTCAAGCAGTTGTGCTGCGAGAGCCTGCTCATTTGGGCCACCGTAGTATTGTGCAAATTGTTCGTAGAAAAAAGTGCGTGGTTTTGGACCTCGCTTTGGACGATGTTGGGGACCAGATCGGTACTGGTTAAGGAATTCTTCGTCATCGCTCATGTCTGGTGGTGGAGACGACAACGGAGAGTCAGGAGGAGATGATAGCGGCGAGCTGTTGTTTTGCTGCCCGCCACCTTGTTGTTGTCCATTTTGACCTTGTCCATCTTGTCCTTGACCATCCTGTGCTTGGCCATCTTGAGCTTGCCCATCCAATCCACCGTCGAATCCGCCTTGAGGTGGTTCGGGCGTAGGGGTACGGCCATTGATTTCTTCCAGCGTGTTGTGATCTTGAACACATCTCCGCTTGGGCGCGAGATCGTCTTCGTCATCCTCGTCTTCGACGGTCGGAGGTGCATAGAATGATTCGGGTGGATGGTTTCCATGGTCAGGGAGATGCCGTACCAGGTTGGTCCATCCGCGAACATCAGGAAGAAATTCCGGAATGATCTGAACCCCCGTTTCGTGTTAGGGCTTCCCGCTTCACCCGCCGAGCCCCGGGACATTCCGGCTGAGGGATTCATTCCCGCTAATGCGAGCAAGCGAACTTCTCACCCCGCGACCGCAACAGGCGGTAGCCTCTCCCCGCGACCACAGCAGCCAGAACGATCTCTCCGCGACCAGGGATCTAACAGGTCATTGCGCCGTGACTATCGCTTACCGGCTGTGCACGATCGCCAACACGATCAAGCCGCTAAATCACGGAGGCACTCTGCACGCTGAACGTTTGTACGGGGCGAAACTTTGCGGGCTAGTCAGTGCGGAGTCCAAAGGCTGCTCCGTGTTTTGAACGTCGGCATCTTTGCTTTGCTGTAATCTCCTCTCGAGCTTAGTATTTGAATTTGTTGGGTTGACCGCTACACTGCTCGGTCCGTGATTCACGGAGTGATACTTTGCGCGCCGATCAGTGCGACGTCTAAATGCTTCTCGGTGTTTTGAACGTCAGCAACTTCACTTTTCTGTAATCTTCACTCCGGCTTAGTA
>ML119645.1:1198010-1440518 GCA_003788565.2 Ascobolus immersus RN42 | reverse complement strand
CAAGCCCTCCTTTCATTTCTGGAAGCGACATCAATCTGCCTTCGCCCTCAGACTGCAGCTACCTGGGTCCCCAGACTCGGAGAGCTGGAACAGCCTGAGGAGGAGGACAGACCCTGATTCTCTTCCTTATATCTACACTTTCACGTTTCTTTCTTTTCCTTTGTTTACGCAGCCTTGGCCTGCAGAGATCCCACTTGACTAGTATCTGGGAGATTGAAATAGGTAGAACTACTTTCATTATGTTTTTGGCGAGGGGCGGAGGAGTTCCCTCACAGGCTTTGGTGCACAGCACCATAGCCTGCTCATGACGAATTTCCTTTAGTATATGTATCTTTCCTATTTTCCTTTGTTCCTCCGTCATTTCCTCACTTCAGATAGCTAGCTAGCTCAGATGAATATAAATTACTACTACTACTACCACTAGGTGTTCTTTGCGTCGTGCTTTTCCGTTCGCCAGATCGGTTAGGTTGTAGAAAGGCTGGCTTGTCGAGGCGCTCATGTTGAAGAGCGATTGTAGTTGGGTGGCGTGCATGCCACTGATCAAGTCTTCGTCCGTGGTTTTCAGGTGCTTCTTTTCGAAACATTCGAACTCGAGGTAGGATGTTTCGATACTGAAGGAGCCTTGTTTCGCAGAACCTGCACCGAGGATACGAATCGGTACTCCTAGGAAAGAAGAGTACTGTATGCTGCGAGGATTTTGACCTTCTTTGGATCTGAATGACCTACTCCTATCAACCTTAATCCATCCGCCGTCTTCTGGTGCTGCCTGTAAACTGGAAAGCCTCGGTATTCGAACATGTCCAAAGTTGTCTCGTTCCAATCGTTCTCCTTGCGGTCCTAGTGATGAGACTAACGATGGCGTAAAGAGGTTATCGATTTGGGCGCCATAGAATTCGACATCGCCTCGAAAGTAGTTGTATGGTCTGTCGGAGTAGATGGTTGTTGCATTTGGTCGAACGTAGTATGCAAAAGTTCCGTCCTGGTGGGAACTTGTCGAGTTGTAGGTCTCAATCATCCGTAGGCCACCTTGGCCGCCGAGTGGTGAGAATGCCCATACCACCAGAAGTGTGAGGGCGAGGATGTTGATGGTTCGAAATTTGAAGAAGGTGACGACAGAAGCTCCGACACTGTTGTACTGGGTCAACTTTTGTTTGGGTGACGTCAGTATGAGTTTCACTTCCGAGGAGAATATTCAACATACCTGCTCGATATCCAGTAGGCGACTGCCTCTGACAGCTAGGGCAAGAGCAATATCACGGAGTGTCTTGCCAGTCAAGGCGGTGAATGCAATGGGGAAAACAGTGGGTAGCTGCGGATGATGTTGTTAGCAAACTGTTGATGCGGCTCGTGGATAAAAATTCGGCACCGTCTGCCTCTCTTACCAATAGCGAGGTGTCCTTTATCAGTCGAAGGTTCGAGCTTTCATCAACAATGCGACCATCAATTCTGTCTGTAGCAACACCAAAGGCTAAAAAGGCAAGGGAGATGAGAAGACGGAATACATCTATTATTATGCCCCAAATATCTCGTCGCAGTCGTTTCGGCTTTACTGGCCATCTAGTTATTTTTGCTGCGTTCTTCGTGTCGTGATCATGACGGTGCTGTGTAGTTGGCGAAAGCGTTATCTCCGAGAAGTACTTAGTACTTGAGATCATTGGCTGGATCTGCCGTGTTGTGGGCGTAGGGCTGGGTGCGACCGTAGTTGAATGCTGATTCTCGCTCGATGAAAAAGTTCCAGTCTTCTTCAGCCTGACTACTTTCAAAAGAAATCTCCTTGAGAAACTGCGAATGTTCCGGGAATTCCGTCATCTTGCTGATCTATACCTAAGATCGCAGCAAAAAGAAACCCAATAAACAAAAACGAGCCCGATGTACTTGAGGAGCGAGCAAGCGAATGGTTTTCGGTCCAGGTTAAAAGGACATGCCCGCTTTTTAGTAGACTGATACTTGATCAACCATGTACTCAAGTACTCAGCTAGCTGAAGCATGCAACAAGAATACACTCATCGACAGCAGCTACTTTCACACTATCGAGTGGCGTTGAGGATCATATGGGGCCAAAACTGTATGTGCTTCTTGCTTTCAGATACAGCGCAGGTACAAGTGCAGTGCATTTCTTTTGTTTGCCAATGCAATTCACATACCAACACCCGACCGCGTCCAGTTTGCAATGTAATCAAACGTTGCAAACCACCGTCATGACAAATACGCCCATGAGGTAAAACTACTGCACCGGGGGAAACGATCTTTCTCAAATTAAGTAAAAACCAAAATCTGATAGAACTGCAATATGTAGTAGAAGCCACCTGCCTATGTACGTTCGTACCTGTCTGAGAACCGAAACTCTGCCAATTACATGTAACTCCTTCGCTTTTGCTTCTTGGACGTCAAACGGGGAACATTTTCTCCATAAACATCCTCCCTGAACAAAGAGATATGGCCGTGCTGGGCATGCGGCTGCACATCTCCCAGGCGCACCCGCACTTCCTTCAGTAGCTTCGCACGTTTCGTTCCATCCAACGCACTTCCAGAGTTCTCCCCGGTTTCTTGCTCGAGTGGAATGTATGGGTTGTCCCTTGTGAAACTGCTGAAGAAGCCCAGCACATCCGGTGCAGCCATTCTACCGATGAATTTGATGACGAAGCCGATGGAGACCAGGACAGAGACGAGAAGAGCGACAGATGACATGATGTAAAGCGAGAAAAATATTGGTCTGATGCGGTACTGTTCGTTGACGAGTAGCTGCGTGTTCTTCGTGACTGCCATGTTCCTTTCGCGCGTCTCGCGAAGATATGTCGTCAGTAGCGAGAGTTTCCCTCCCATCCTGTCTGTATTTCGCTGCTGTTCAGGAGTTGGTACAAGTTTTCCATCCTTATCAAAAGCAGCATATGCAGTTCCATTGACAGGAATGTTGAGAGTGCGGACTCCTGGCGACTGAATGGCCTGGACAAAAGAATTAAACAAAACTGACATCCTCGATTGAAAATCCTGCAGACCAACGCTTGCTGGGTCAAAGGATTTGTCTTGTCGAGTGAAAACGCCGTATATATCGCTTTCTTTACCCCAAGCAGCAATATTTGAGGGATTGAAGAGGTACAACTCTGGCAAGGTAAACTTGTTCGTGTAGTCCTGCATGCTTTGGACAGGGCCATGTATGGATACGTTGCGAAACTCGAACCGTCCGACTAAAGGGAAGTTATCGAATAGGAGATCGTAAAAGCCAGCGAAACTGTCGAGAAACGTAGCCGCGGGACCAAGCGCTTCATAGGGGGAAGGCTGGCGACTGTGCCGCATCGACTCGACTTCACAATTCCCAGCACCGGTCGCATCCTCAAGAGCCATTTTGGAAATATCAAAAAGTTCGTCGGGCTCGCAGGTGATGTTGACCTGGACCCTGGGCTCGGTGATTGTACATTCGACTTGGTAGGTGTATGCGTCTCCAAATGCCACACTTTGCACCAGGACCTGCAATGGCTTCGAGTAGTCTCTTTTGGTAGAGGAGGTGGAGACGTTGAAGTATAATTGTGGTATATCATCGTACGGTAGAGCCCGATCTTTTATCTTCCGATCTTCAAAGCAGTTGAACTCGAAGTAAGAGGTTTCGAGTGAAAGTCTACTTCTTTTGTTCTTCGTATTGGTAGTGATGGGCACGCCTAAGAACGAAGAGTACAAAATGCCACCTCTGTTTCGAGCATCAGTAGGAATTCGAAGCCATCCTTCGCCGTCGGGGATGGATTCTAAGCTGGATAAAAGCGGAATCCTGACATGCCCGAGATTGTCTCGAGCAAAGCTTCTTCGATCTCTACCCAAAGTCGAAAAGAGAGAAGCTCTAAACAAGTTATCGATGGGAACGCCAAAGTATTGTAGAGGATCCAACTCCATGCCCCGGTTGTAGAACTCATAGTTGGTGGCAGTAGGATCCTCCGTGTTGACGAATAGAGTAGTCGCATTCGAACGAACGTAATAGGCCACTGAACTATCATTCGGGACTTCCGAAGTCGCATTGTAAGTTTGAAGCATCCGAAGACCGCCTTGCCCTCCGATTGGTGAGAAGGCCCAAAGTAGCAAAAGAATCGAGCTCATTTTGTCAAAGACGGACATTTTGAATGGTGTCATTATCGCAGCGCCGACACTATTGTATTGCAAGAGCTGAGAGCGAGCAAAGTCAGTAAATAATTCCTCTAATGGGGAAGGAGATAATACATACTTGCTCGATTGACACCAATCGTGTTCCCTTCACTGCTAATGCAAGGGCAATGTGCTGAAGGGATGCGCCCGTAAGGGCTGTATATACAATTGGGAATGCTGTCGGTAACTGATTGAGGTCAGCAATTGCTGCAAAGCGCAAAAATATCTCAGGGAGCTTACAAACTCGCAAACTTTCAAAATGCCTTGACATGGAGCGCAGTTGTCAAAGTCTCTCTCACGGTAGGCGAAGGCAATGATTCCGAATGCCACAAATGCCAAGGAACAGAGGATGCGAATAATCTCATACCAAAAATTCCAGGATTTAAGGTTATTCCTCTTCAGTGCTTTGGGTTCGGTCGGCCAATGCTTGATGGTAGGTGTAGCGGGTGTGATGGGTGTCGAATGCGGCAAGAAAGTCGTCTTCTCATTCGGACTCAGGATAGTTGATCGTGGGCTTCCCATCGGGTAAGAAAAACTACCAGATACGGTCGAAGGGCTGGCAAGGGAATCAAAGGTATGTCGTTTGCTGGAGTCAACACCGTATATTTGATTGCCGAAACCATCTCCGTCTCGTCCATTAGGGCTAAGAGGGCTGTCAGGCTGACCGAATGCCATGCTGGCTCTGTCGCTTGGGTAACCAGTCATTCGTTTGAATTTCAACTATTGCAAGATGGCATGTTAGAGCTGAAAATAATCCAATAAGTTCCGAGCGAGGGAAAGTGCTCATAGGGGAAGCGGTCATACCTTCAAGCTTGCCAGAGGGTTTAGGGTGATACTCTGGGATGCAACGGATGAGGAAAGGGTGGACATAATATAGCATTATATTCGTGAGGCCGGCCCCAAGCATACACTGCTATGAGCAGAATCTTACTCCATGCTCTAGATGAACTTGCGAAACAGGGAATGCGCGCTCGATCCGCCTGTCTGCGCCCATAGCCCCACTGATCTCGGGTCGGAATAGCGCGGGTATTCCCGTTTCCGACGACTGGAAGAGAGGCATGTATGTTTCCACAGACTGCGGGAAGCTACTTTTACCTCAGCACACCATCACAAGTAGAGAACCATTAGTATAAACCAAGGATCCATATGTATGTCGAGGCAACATCGCTGCAGCTCATGCCTATGCGCCAAGAACCGCTAGTAGGTTCGTCAAGCCTACGATCGCATGTCTCACAACGGCGCAGTGCTAGGCATCCGTGGAATGTGCGAAATGTGGTTGTACCTGTGTAACTTGAGACAAGTGCCGCTTATGAGCAGGCCGAAGATTTCTCGCTTTTTTGGCAGACTATGTAATCGCGAACCGTCGTTAGACTACTGATATGAATCATATCATGTAAGTACTCCCTAAACCTCCATAATCCGAGCGTTAGCACTGCAGAATGGAGCCTTATGAAAGGGGTCCGAAAACCAAGAGTCAGCAGATATGCTGTGCTTTCCTGAGGCTCACCATCTGATCTGCTTTGCCTGGCAAAGGCACACTTCTTGTGCTCGTATTTGGTAGTTACGCCTCTTCCATACGTCGATTCAAGAACTCTGAAACGAAATGGGAGAGTGATGCGATATCGATGCCTCGTGATCCCCTACGCTATTATATTGCAATTAGTACAATGTTTCTAATTATATCTCTTCAAGACTCTTACCCCGCAGCATATACTGTCGTGTAGATGTATACATGTAGCCCACGCCAAAATGGCTCTGATAAAGTCTGGCGTTGTAGTACTTCTAAGTACTCATGTACTCACGAGGCGTATTATAATCTTGTACTTACATGAGCTCTTCAACGAGGTCATATGGTATCTCTGTTTGTGTGTATCGAACCTTGGCCATGGCGAGAACAGGCTGTGCCATTGAACTGCAGTTCTTCGGCACTCTGGTTAAAATATCGGAAGTGTAATACCTTCAGGCTTCCCCTCTCTTTTAACACCAAGTATGTCATTCATTAACCCAAATGAACTGACTGAAAACTTCATTGGATTCGACATGCAGACTGTTCGGCTAGCTGAGGGGCCGCATGTAGGAGCAATCGACCGGCCATATCTAGGGCTTTACAAGCAGGTGAGTTCTCCGCCGAAGCGGCAACTAAGAATTCCCACGAACCGGGGAGATCAACGGCGGATAACAGCCTGAGACTAGCCTCGATAGAGAGCAAGTAACTCCGAGGCTTGCTCCCTGGCCGCCAGCTTGCGTCGAGACTCTTGAACGCATCCGAGATAACAGCTTGTATGTTCGTCTAATAAGAATTAGCGTGGGTCATGCCTCGGATGGATACTCAAAGAATGCATCCCTGCGACGCAATGCCTACTTGCTACTGGGAGTTTGCTCTCAACTCATTGCAGCTTGGACACTAATTTCGAGTCTGCAAAGGCGCAATATTGCATAGTTTCTGATCGGTGCAAGTAATCCTAACATAGGATGTGAAAAATAAGGAGTGTGAATTGAGGCCATCGATGCGCAGTGTGGTAGCAGAGAGGGGAAATAAAGAAGGATGCAATTGTTTGTGAGCAAACTGGACACGTAACTCAGTGGCGGAGAAGAGGCGTCCACGCGATTGCCAAGAGTGATGGATGATGCTTATCTGATTTTATCTTCGATTAGAAACGTCTCGTCGTATCCCTCAGAGAATTTACTTCACTCACATGATGTATTGCGAGCGTAGTACGTGGGCAGTTCTGAGCTAGGTCCATCAATTGAGCAGTGTCTGGACTCAGCGGAGTCAACCTCTGAGCGAGCAATCGGTGCATACAATCAGTTGTTTCAAGAAAATTAATTCAATGCTGTAAATGGTATACCAGAGAAAACAACAATTCATCAAGGGTATGATATATATGCGGCCACCTCATAAAATATACAAGCTCATCCAACCCTTGCGGAAATAAATAACAAGAAAATAAACCATCGAATCGTCGCCCAATTACAATTCATAAAACTTCAATGCGCGAAATCATGGGGCATGGGCATTCTACGCATACCGAGCAGCATTCGAAGATTCTCCACCCGGAAGTTGTCCACCTCCAGACTTTGCATCACTTTCGACGCTGATTCTGTCTCCTTCAACTCCAGGTCCGGCCGATGATTCTTTTGGCGCATCTGCCTCAGGAGTGCCAATAGTGACTGGCATTGCCTTCTCCGTCATTTGTGGTTGCGTTGTGGCTGCCTCTTCGTCATTGGCATTGCTCGCCAGGTCATCCTCAAAACCAGCATCCCTCCAGGTCTTCCTCCAGAACCTATAACCGGGAAGGTATGCGAGAACGAGTGCAAAGTAGTAAGTGAAGATTAGGTAGAGGCAGACGAAGATGAGAGTGACAAAAGTCATCTTAATCGTAACCAAGACTCCAACGGCGGGTAGGATAGACATTATGTTGAGTGTCCACAAACTTCGTGCCTTTGCATCTTGATTCAACCGTTTGACATGTTGACTAGTGAGGCTAGTCAAAATCATGGACGTGATGATAAACAGAATGTCCGCAACAAGGTGTAAAAGCGCAAGAATGACGAGAATTCTCAGATCGTATTCGAAGTAATTGTAGGAATCGTCGAATTGAACAAGATCCATGCTGCCAAAGATTGCTGGGATTGCGATGCCTGTAACAACGATGCCAATTGCGCAAAGGAGATATTGAAAGTAAAGAATGATTCGGCCGACGCGGGAAAATCCGAGGCGAAAGACGGTGAACTGAAGCGAGTTGGAGAGGCGAGCGAACCAAAAGGCGAGGAAAGTGAACGATAAAATAGCTGGGGCAGCCTATGGTACAAGTGTTAGCTGGGAGAAGCGGGGGTACAGGTGCGAAACGACATACCTTGGCAAGGCTCCTAATCGAACCGTGGGCTTCCTCGACTTTGGCAATGGCCTCGCGGAGAGAAGCACCATCCATAGCCATGTTGGTGGCCTCTGCACGGATCGCACAAGCAGACTTGATTACGCCAAACTCAGCCCATCCTAGAACAAGCTGAAGCAAAACAAAAAGGGTCGTAAGCAGCACCGATATTTCCGCGAGTCCTCTGGAAGATCTAAACTGGAAAAGCGGAATGCCACGCTTCTTGTTGGACCATAGTCTCCATCCCTGCAGTGCAAACAGGATGGCACACAGAAAGGTGAAGGCTCCCAACCCACTCGCTGCGGCAACGTTGGTGATGTCGCAAAGATAGCCACGATTGAATTCGGGGATGTAGCCTGCCTGTGTGCCGGAGCTGGAGATGGGGTCGTCTATGCCACCAAACGAATATGTGTCGTCAGAGCCATAATAGCTGGAGCGGGAGCCATAGCTGTCGTAGTAGTCGCTGCTGTACTTGCAGTCCTCGTAAGAGTTGTCGCAAACCATCGCACCAATCAGAAAATGTCGGTTTTATTAAAGATTAGAGTAGAGCTTCTTGGAGGCGTTTGTCGCGAATTTTTAATGACCAAACGAGTGACGGCCCGCTAAAGAACGAGATTGAAAGAATGAACGACGCTGAAGTGCTGTCGAGAAACGAAAGTGGGGAGAAGAATCTCCAGAAACACGAAAAGGGGGGAAGTTATGTAGGCTATGGGAGGCCTTGAAAAGAGGGTGGGAGTCGGCTGGGTGACTGGGGAAGGAGAGAAAATGCGACAAAACTGAGATGAAGAGTCAGCCCTTCATGGGTGTGCTGGACCCTTTCCTTTGTTGGCTTAAGCTTGGGCGGGCGTCAGCAATTTAGGGGGCGCTTGGCGAGAAATCTTCAGGAACGTTACCGCATTGGTCCGTTGACCGTGCTAAGCTTCTGAGATCTCTCCTTCGCTTGTGCCATGTTGTGCAGCCCGATAAGGCCAATCAAAAAGAGGCACCGAACGGTATAAGGCTGTCGGTTTTGCCCGAGCAGTAGGCACGAACAGCAACTTGATGCGACGACTTATCAGAGTCTACTAAGCAGTTTGGAAGGCAGGAAATTCACGCTCAGCATTGATGTTTCTGATAGAATATCACAAAGCAAATATGATGCACATAAGAGTCTCGCCGAGTCCAGGCGATAATGTGGTTTCTTGAAGGTTGGCATCTGTTTGATAGTTAGGACGTCTCGGCTATGTATGTCGCACACCGCACATTGAGATTGTCTCCGATATCAAAAGGCGATTAGGTTTGTCTAGGACAGTCTAGTGGGTGCTCAAATAAAGCGAGTAGAAAGTACTTTGGTATGTAGAAAGTACATAGCGGAGCTTAACCTAATAGGTAACGGTGTTCGACTGCGCCAGCTCAAAAGCCTGTTTGTGTGCACTATTTGGCGGTGTGACCTAATGTCAAGTAAAGAAGTAAGTACTGTGAAGAACAGTGTACATGTAGACCAACCTGAAAGACAATCCTTCAGTCTCGAGGCACTGGCATCCTTGGTTCTACTGCGTGGGTCACTGCACACAAAATGGGTAGCTTCAGTTCAGACACTGTCTCGAAGCTCGGGGAATTAACAAATCCATGTCGTCAAATATTATCCTACTTCTCAGTACGCAGCAATTTTTCCGACGCTCACAGCTAAATTGCTCCGAGCACGTGGACTGGCGACGAGGGTAGAATCTGAGATTGTACCTACTTGAGGAATGGAAGTGACGGGTACGGTGCGTTATGTAATGCGCGAAGTTTCTTGGCAAAGCTCGTCTCACTTCGAGCGGGCGATCTCAGTATGAAGTCCGGATACTTCTCATATATAAATTATTCAAACTCACTGAAAAGAAATTGCATCGAGAAAACTAGATCCTTCTCTACTTATCTCATAACTCTCTTTTCAGCTTAAATTCTCAGAAGACGATTTAGTAAGTAAGTACCTACTTAGTAGGTACTTCTTACCCAATCAGGCATTTCAATGATCAACTAACTCGGAAGTGCGATGATGCATGATTTCAGGCTTCAGCGGAAGACGACTCCGCAATCAACACTGGTCGTTCACTCGCTTCACCATCACTTCGTTTCTCTTCAACTAACAAGCCAACCAACTTTTCCTTAGCCTCACCAAGCACAGCGTCCGCGGAAAGTTTTTTTCCCTTTCTATGAATCTCCTCTTGCATGTCTCTTCCTTTGGCTTGCATCAAGAGCTTTTTGTAAGTAAAGTGCTTGGAAGTACTTATGTTCTCTCTTGCCTGTCATGCAGTGTCCCGACGCCACTGTTTGCTTGCAAACCGGCTTTCAGTTCATCTCGGGATCAAGCACTTGCTTAAGTGGGAAGTATGCAATCAGTCGTCTACATCTATGCTACTCCCAACTATAGCCCTTCCATTTTTTTTATCTACTTTGGGAAGGAATGCCTCTAGATGATCTTCCAGTACCTTCCATCTAGGGATCGCTTGGCAGCAAAAGAGAAAGTTGAAGATTTTCAGTCAAACAAGAACATCCCCCATCGATTGTTCCCACCGCTCATTTTCGCCCACTTTACACGCTCGTTTTTTCTTTCTTCGCGACTGTCTGTTCGATGACTACATCGGCCTTTCTCATTAATCACGTATATACCGTCACAATCGAAGTCGTCCCTCTTCCTCTCGATCCAACCAAGCCAGGATTTCGAAAGCTGGTCGATGTCTTCGCAAACGTCGAGCTTGCAAATGCTGCTGCCAGGCAATGTGCGCTATTCGGTACCTACGAGAACGAGTTTCGTCCGTCAAAGACACAAATCGAAAAGGGTGAACGGCAAACAAAAATACTCAGCAGGGATTTGGAGTATCTTGTGGAAGGCCGTGCAAAGCTCTCATTGGCAAATCGATACTTCGACCACCGTACTGGTGCTCTGACCTACACCCTTATAGTGAAAGAATGCCCCGCATTGTAAGTGCATCTTCATCACAGATTGATCTATGTGAGTTCTGATGTCTAACGATCTTAACAGCCGCGGCTTCCCCCCTATCAAGGGAAGACGGGTTATTGCACATGTCAAAAGGGAGGAACTTATGGACGAGCGGAAGCCGATCACTCCCGCAATGGCTGCAAACGAGACACGATTCCTCCCAAAATCAAAGAACCTTGGACGATTTCTTGACAAACGACACCGAGCCAAGTTGGTTGATCCTCAGTTGTTGTCAAACAGTGCTTGCACATCTCGGGATATTGGGCCGTCTCTATCCGATTCCTCAACACTCGTCTCACCGACGTCCGATACACCATCTATTAACTCGGGTCCCGAGGAGTCACAGACTCCATCCATGGATAGCCTCGAGGGAAGCATAGGAAGCATAGATGAGATTACGAATCAGCAATCATGGTTTCCGAATGCCTTCCCTGAAGAGTGTGAGATGGCTGGCATTCAAAAAAGTGGAGATAATACTCAGTCTGCCCCAGGTACGCCCATGCCCATTCCATCCACGGCGCTAACATTTTCAGATTCTCGAATTTGCTCTCCAACCGGTCCGGGCGATGATGATCTTATCGACCTGGCCGGCTTTGAAGTAAGTCATGGAGCCAGAGATCTCGCGGGTCTAGTTCGGGATGATCTTAGCCAGAGCAGTATTTCCACCAAGCGGGCATGCGACACTGGTCGATCTACACATATTTCGAACTGGGAACAGCAGTTGGCTGAGGACCATGAGCGGTGGAAGTCTAATGGGGCCTGGCGGAAGGCAGGACATGAGGAAGAGGACAGTTCGAGCGAAACATGGCACGATGCTTTACCAGCTACGATTGCGGATATGGATGGGGGCGACATTATAAGAAAAAACATGGAGAAATACCACGAACAGATCATCGAGAGCGGAAAAGACAGCATGATGCAGCTTGCTACGACTTCCAGTTCAGAAGCGAGCTCCAGTCCCCAGGTTGCGCCAGGAGCAGCAGGCCAGTCCACCATAGCGAATAGCCACCTTTCAACCCTTCAGGAATTACTAAAAAAGTCCAACCTACACAACGATCTTCGGCCGGAAACGTTTGGAGAATTTGCGGGCTTGCGAATTTGTCAATTCCTCCACGATATTGAATGCGCAGAGGTTAACAGTGGTTTGGACTCTGCCGACATTGCAAAGTTCCTCCCTCGGTGTCTGCTTGGCAACGCTGCGCTCTGGTTCCGAGGCCTGCCGATTGAAAAGCAGCAGAGGCTCGTGAGTTCATTGGACGAGTTTTACAACGCCCTCTATGAAGAGTTTTCCTATCTCATTCCTAAGGAAAAGGCAGAGGCGTTGGATTATCATTATGACCCGGCCCATCATATGAGCATCAGAAGTTACTATTACACGAAGATTTTGAAACTTCGGCAAACAGACCCTAGGATCTCAGATGACGATGTCCTTGACCTGGTGTGGAAGGGACTACAACGCCATGCACCTGATCTGGCGAGAGCTTCTGCTGGTTGCTTGACGTTGAAGGAGCTGAAGGATACTCTGTTCACCACAGACTACGTTCCCAAGACTCGAAAGAAATCGAAGAAGGTTAAACAGATCCGCGGACTGAGCCGTGAGTACAAGCTGGCTTATACACCAAATGGAGCGGACGAGGAAGATGTGTATGAAAGCTGTTATTGAGAGCTTATACTTCACCTCTCTCTTTTCTTGTTCTGCGGAGGTTGAGTGCTCGGCACGGTGAGCCGCCTATCTTCGGAATAAAATAATCGAGCTGTTTAGCTAGCACCGAGGATTGGAAGGTAGAACACGCTTATGCTTTTCGAAGGAAAACCTGAAAGACCAATACTGATGATAAAGGTAGATGGCCTTGTGATGTTCTTCCAGCGGGCTTCTGGCTAATCCACGTCCCAGATGATAGTTCTGTACGGTTGGCAGGTGCAACTTTCACCAGTGAGTGTCGCCGTACCTCTGCTATGTATGCGTATGTATAGGAGGCATATTTCATATGTAGAGATAATAGGATTAATGATTCTCCGGCATCTCTATCCTTCTCGACCCTCTGTACGTGGTATATTCAACCATCCACTAGAGACTCGTGCTGTTACAAGCAGAGCCTACTTAATACGTTGTCATAGCGACTTCCGCCATGAACTATTAGCTTCTTGGAGTCACCGCCGCTAAACTACCACCCGAGAGGTTTTATGAGCTGGAAAAGCACACATATGAACAACTACTTTACGAAGTATCTAATGGCTATGATGGTAAGTTTTCGATATGCATATGGCTCCCGGATATGCTTTCCGTCTGGCAGGCACCGCTAATATGTAAGTTTACATACATGGAATTCTATGAATTGGTGAAATCGAGAACCTCGGAATTCACGGTTGTGAAGGACGGCTCTTGCACTCGTGCATAGCCGTCCGTGCTGACGGAGTTCGGAACGAAACCGGCATGGATTGAGAGAACTGCCCTAATGGCTTAACTGCATACTTAGTATGTGGGGGCACTCTTGCTGCAAAGCCTTCACAAGTGGACGGGTTGGTTACGCACTACATATGTATGTAGATACATACGAAGTACTTACATAAATCATCCGTCCCCTCGTTAACCGAGAGTTTCCAAGCCTCGCCTTCGATGCACTTCGCTCATCGCCGCCATTGACAAGTTGGGCACTGCCCTTTGCTCAGGCTTCCTCAATGGCAATGATCGTATTCTGGAACAGCAACCAACAAAGGTGAATGATTGAGCACCCCCAAAAAACCGTACCACTTCTAACGAAATCGAAGATTTAGTAAGGGCTTCCTTGCGCACGTTGCAGGCAGTGGTGCATGTGGGGTTCGCAAAGTGCAGATCCCAGCCAAATTGTGTTTCGATCTGGTTAGGCCATACTTTGTGGACCTGACACAACATTATTGAGGAATGAATCTGATCCTTCAACTCGGAGCCAAGCGTTTACAGACAACCAAGTCTAACCTTTCCAGATCGCGCGAGAGGCTTTAACTTTCTAAAGTTACCTTATTGACGTGGACGGGCAAACTCCTATCGGATGTCTTGCGGAAGCCGTTGTCATAAAGACTTTGGTATGCCCCAGATTCTTCTTTCCGTTGATTGCTTCCTGACACGTTCTCACACTTCTTCAATCTACCTTCAGAAGATCTCTCTACACAGCAGACCGACCAATACAATGGCAGCACCAACAGCAGCGGGACCGGAGACCTTCATTCCTGCCGAGGACTTTGGTAACGAGGGGAAGAATATTGAGATTGGAGACCTGGACGACGACTCGACCTATGCCGCATCCTCAATCGACTCCGACACAACATCCCTCTCTTCCTCCGTTTTCAATTATCACTATGAGAATGGTCGTCGCTACACATCGCAACGAACTTCTGGAGGAGACTATGCTTTGCCCAACGATGAGGCCGAGCAAGAGCGTCTCGACTTGATGCACCATTTGTTCAATCTGTTTATGAAAGGAGAACTCTACCTAGCACCCATCAAGAGCCCAAAACGAATTCTCGATGTCGGTTGTGGAACAGGTATGGATGCCGCACTCTGGGCTCAGAGGGTTGATGGGGTTGGTGCCTGATGCTAACATTCGACAGGTGTTTGGGCAATCGATATCGCTGATGCCCACCCTGATAGCAGAGTTATCGGAACTGGTATGTCTTCATCCCAGGTTCTCATTGTTTGCCAGGTTTGTTGAGTTCTAACGTTCTTAAAGATCTTTCACCTATTCAGCCTGGTTGGCTCCCACCGAATGTCAAGTTTGAGGTCGATGACTTTGAAGACGAGTGGTGCTTCCGCGAAAAATTTGATTTCATCCATTGCCGATGCTTGGATGGCTCCGTCTCGGACTGGCCCAGACTTCTCAAGCAAATTTACGAGTAAGTCTTTTCTCATGCCTGCAAGCTTCTTTGTGACTGGCAACAGTATTCTAACATGCGACCTTCAACAGCAACCTTGCTCCAGGAGGATACGTCGAATTCCAAGAATCAGATGTCATAAATGTCTACTCCGAAGATGGAACCTACGAAGGTTCTCACATTGATCACTACACTCGCGCCCTCAAGGAGGCGTCGGAAAAGTCGGGCAAACGCATGGATAACGCACCAAAAATCCCACAATATCTCAAGGATGCCGGGTTTGTGAATGTTTATTCCAAGATGTTCAAGGCCTGCATTGGTACATGGCCAAAGGATCCTTACTACAAGGAAATCGGCAAGGTTGGCGCTGCTATCTCGCAATCCGGTGGAGAGGCCTATGGTCTCGCAGTCTTCACCAGAGTTCTCGGATGGAGCACCGAGAAGGCCAAGAGTATGATCGAGAAAGCTGTGCGGGATCTGATTGACAGGAAGAGTGGCGTCCATGCCATCTACCCACAGTGAGTAGACCCTTCCCTGTTGTGATCCATTGCAGTTCTTGTAGTGCATTGTACTTGACGTATGAACGACGGCTAATCAAGCTTAATCTAGTTATGTCATCTATGCGCAAAAGCCGTTGGAGTAGCACGATTAGACGCCTTCAAAAGTTTGGCATAGTCTCGAAGCTTTGTCCAGTTTTTTAGTTGTTTTGCTGTCGTTTTCTTTACTTTTATTTTGTCTATGATATCCGTTGCTTTTTCATCATCATCGTTTTGGGTCGCTCTGCTTCTTTCATGAGCTCATTCGCTCTTCATAAGTGGTTCTGTCTTTGGTATAGTAGTTTTGTTTTTTGGCGTTCCCTTGCCTGTATCGTTTTCATCGGCATGTTCGGTTCATGTGTACATACATACTAGCGCTGCCAACATATCCAAGGGATAGTCATAGGAGGGGTACTGCGGACAAGGTTAAATGGGAGCATATCGCTTAGGAAGAGGAGGAGGAAACATTTTCCATTCGTATTCGTAGATTGCGTGGGGGTTAATTGGGAATTAACTTGCACGAAAGTAGTATAATGTACTTTTATAGTTCTGAGCTTCCGCTCCTCAGCACGTCTTGTGTTTCGCTACTATGAGAATTGAGGTTTAGGTCCCGTCAGTGGAAGACGTTAGACTTGCTTTGGCAGCGTTGGCGGTCTCGGGACGGCCCCGGGGATGACGTGCGTGTGCTGTAGCGTAAACGGCTTTCTGATGCGGCTTTGTGGCGAAGTGAGACCTTCGTGGTGAGAGGGCAGGTGGTGCCCCTCAACTACAGGTGTAAGCGAGGGAATCGGCATGCGCATGCTGGAAGAGCTTTGGTCATCTGGTGATATTTTGCAAAAGGTGTTTTTTCTTTGTTCAGTTGAGACAGTCTAGTCTAGGCTTGCTTGTATGTAGTAGTATTTAGAGTTTCGCACGTCTCCGGTGTCCGTTCTGTCAATTGCCAGTGGGGGGGTGGTGCACGGTACATAGGTGGGAAGAGCTCTCAATAAGGTGCCCCCCCCTGCCAAGGCTGATTATCGCCGCCCCGCACTGATGATCTGATTGCTGTGCATCTTTGAGCAACAGAAAGGACTCGAATGTCAAGCAATTGCAATTCACCTTTCTCTTACACGCAACTCCACCATCACTCTTGAACCTCGTTCTTTGGCCACGGCTCTAATCGCTGGCGTCTAGCTATCGCTCAACCAATCATCTCAATTAAACACGATGCTCGGCTGAAACCTTCCCGCTCCCAAACTGGTTAGTTACTCCTCAGAACAAGACCCAATCCACCCGAAGCCCTACCGGGCAAGCACGCTGCTGCCATCCAGGGTCCTTCCCGCTGTCGTCGGGCGATCAAACACACTAGCTAACCAACGCTTTCTTTGCCCTCTAGCTTCCTTTCGCAATAACATCCACTACACTTCGAACTACCTACCTATCGACACCCAAGCCTATGTACCAGCCTACCCCGACACCCAAACTTCATGGTCTCGATATCATAGGTGCGGAACCATGTTTTCAGAAACATCGACAAGCGAGCCCGCGATAATCGGCTCGGCACCATGTTTGCTGCTACCTGCTACAAAGTACCCACTATTCCGGAGCTGGGTAAGGTTTCTTACAAACTTGGATTATCGGGTGGTGCCAACAACTGAAGAAGCAAGTTGGAGTTCTTGGGGAGGCAGTAGAGGTGGAAAATAGTAGTCCAATATGTTTCCGACAAGCCTTGTGAGTACTTATGGTTTCTGAGGAAATTGAGCAGACTACCCGAAAGGCGACCCTAGTTATGTACCCACACTCCCGGTGCACTATCATCTGTACGACAAGCAACCGACGACGACGGATTGGGTACCCTGTGGAACCCGGGAGGAACCGATTGCTACATGAGGATTCGATTGCTATGTACATGCAGAAAGTAGGCTCGCTAAGCAGGCCTGCTTGAGGGATAGGTATGCTTGGGCTCTGGTCTCAGTGGGAGTGGGTGCAGCACCCGTGACGGTGCAAGCCTACTTGATTAGGAGAGATGAATTACAGATGCCAACGTCTTTGGAGTTCACCTTTCCTCGTGAGTAGGAAGAGCAGGAAGGCTGGGACAAGACGGATAGTATGGCCAGCTTTACCAGGTGTCATCCGTGGAAACGCATTCTGGTTCCTTGCTTGCGTTTAGGCGCTAAACCGCGACTACCTACGATCCTCGGCTAACACTAACGACGACGGCTAGCTAGCGACTACTGCGGCACCCCACGCTTGCGAGACTAGTACACCAACTTATTACTAGCGTCAATTTCATACACACGCTGCTTACCTACTCTCATTGTTGATTGAGTTCCCCTTTGAGAGCCTATCTTACTTTATGCGTCTGTATGATATTCTTGCAAATTTGAAGGCTGTCAAGAAGATTTGACTCTTTACAAGTACATCGTCAGAGGCTTGCCTGCTTATTGCTATGTACCCCCGCAAAGCACTCCAATAGCTTGCTGACATTTTTTTAGGATCAAAGTCCATCTATGATGATGGGCGATATGAGCAAAGTTGGATCTCCCGATATATTTCGCCAGCAACCAGTACTCGCCGAATACCCGGACTTGTCTTCCGTCCACCCACCCCTTGATGGTTCGGAGCCAGCCCTTTCTAAAATTCAGTCCATTCTGCAGAATTTACAAGCGTCTTGAACTTGAACGTCATCCTGTGCAACACCTCGACGATCTCGGAAGTCGCCTCTAGCACTCTCGTCCAGATCGTCTCATTCTTCGACCGTTCAATCCAACCAGACGATGGTGAAGTATTCGGCACGCTCGTACCTTCGCTATCTTCTTTACCGACACGCCTGACAGAAGCAAAGCAGTTTGTATAGCACAGTGTTACCAATATTTGGCCTGCTGGTTT
The DNA here is from genome assembly GCA_003788565.2 of Ascobolus immersus RN42. Lineage (NCBI taxonomy): Eukaryota > Fungi > Ascomycota > Pezizomycetes > Pezizales > Ascobolaceae > Ascobolus > Ascobolus immersus. The sequence goes on along the minus strand of ML119645.1, from coordinate 1,422,297 downwards.
CAAGCTGGAGCAAATCGAGGGCCTACAAACATACCTCGTTCGGGCTGGGATTGGCTGTATGAGAGGCGGCGAGGCAGTGAGGCGGTTGGGAAAGATCATCGGACCTCCAGATTAAGGCACGAGGAGAGATGAATTATGCTGTCAAAAGATTGCTCACGTATTCAATAAAGAGTTCACCAAAATTTCTGTGACCTACGAGTTACGTTACGCCGAGAAGAACGAATGGATAGGTGACAGCCGTGGACGAGGCAGCCCGACGAGGAAGTATGCAGCTGCCTCACGACCAGTGGAACTCGACATTCTCAGCAAGATTAAGAACAAAGTCCAAAGTGTAAAAAGTGGGCAAAATTAATTAAAGCGAATTGGATATCTATCGTGGTTGTTTAGGCTCGACCGAAAATGTGCAGCTCTTGTGACTTTACAAAGATTGCAGTCCAACAACAAACTATGTGATCTTAATGGACAATACTGGCTCTTACAGCCTTTCCCATCTGGAGTCTTTGATTCCCTCCACGATATCGAGCTTCAGCACTTTCACCTGGCCTTTTAGCTCGCCAATTTCTTCCCGCAGCTTCCTTATTTCCTCGCCTTGCTCCTGTACGAGTTTCAGAATCTTGGCGGTAGGATCATCTGTGTACTTTGCAGTCAGAGCCTTCCTGTACTCTCTATCCAGCCTAACCTCGAGCATCCATGAAAGGTTATCATCGGCTCTCGTCAGCAAGTCAATGTTTAATTTTGATGAAATTTGCTCCGACAGCTCCGTCATTAAGTTCGCGAGCTTTTGGTATTCAGGGTTGGCGAAAGCAAAGCTGTTGCGCAGGAAAGCCGGGAACCAGTTGGAAGACCGGTATGGCTCTGCTGTAGGATCCCCGTTTACTACAAGACTGCCGTTTATAGTGCTGACAGGTTGACTCAATTTGAAGTCATCCTCGGATGGCTGCGGTGTGCAGTTAGGTTCGTCTGCTTTGCCATCTGGGCTATTATCAGACGCGTTATGGCTTCTGGATAGGGTCTTATCAGTAAGAAGTACAAAAACTAAGTGGGTTCATGGATATTCCAATCCGATATTACTCACTCCGAGTCACTCATACCGTTGTCCTAAGGAGATGTTCAGGTGCGGATTTCGGTCAAAGGAAAGTAGTTTAAAATTCAAATGTGATGGCAGACTGGCTTTATTATTTTTTAGTTTATATTACGTGGCAGCATATGGTAGCATTGATGGGACAGTATGATGAGAAGTGGAGGTGCAGTGGAGGTAGAAACGATCGCGGAGAAGCCCGGCGCATCACGTGAATACCTGCCAAGTCCCCATACTATTCGTTGCCAGTCAAACATCCTGTGTAATATCTTTCAAACTAGCCTCATCCCCAGTCTCCACTTAAGGTGGCAAGTTTGCAGCGCCTTTCAAACTCTTTCTCTGCTCAGTCTCTTACATACAACAAAACCGACGGTACACTTCCCTTCTACGAGCGGCAAAGGCAATTCGTGCTGCACCTTACAGATTAGGTACGGACTGGGCGTTGCCTGATGCAACTGCTGTTGCAAGAGAATGCAGTAAGATCAGAATGGCGAGGAGTCTACGCGGCCTTCTCCCATTGCATCAGTTGACAGTTACAAAGTTGACAGATGCTCGCAACAGCCCAGCTCGCAGTTCGAACTGCCTTCGCAAACGCCTGCTCTGACCTCTGTCATCGTTCATGCCTCTGCCAGCTACAAGTCGTGTCACGTCACTTTCTGTACGCCTCGAGTATCGCCGCCGCTCCTCTTCAGTTGCCGCGAGGTGTACCTTTCCTACCGTCACCATACTCCCCGATAGCGGTACCGAGTATCGCTACATAATCTATGCAGGATATCGATCTATTCTGATTGCTTACGTGCTTGGTATCAACACTACAAAAACAATCTCATGAAACTTCCACCGCTCTTCTAGCGCAACATTGTGGGCTATTTTTAGCACATGGGGCACAAAGCAATCTCAACACCAAGCGCCAGCATCGTGAGATTCCGCATCAGGCAAAAACGGCATAGTCGAGCTACACGGAAGCCCGCTTTGCTTACATGTCGAATATGGCACAAAGGGGAGTGCTTACCGTGGCGTAGTTTCACCAGTACCGATTAGCAAAACCGACGGGCGCCATCTCGAGTATAAGAAGAGACTGACGGAACCCGATCATTTTGTTCTCCAGTGCAGTGCATTCCATCAAACAAGCGTCCTTCCAACTACTTTCTACACTCTTTTCAACGCTCTTGTCGACCGGTTCGACCTTATTGCATTAATCTCACAAATCAATTTCACTATCAACAAACTCATCTCCACCTTCACCAACCAACCACCAAATCAAGCAAAATGCAATTCACTCGCATCTTCACCCTCATTGTTCTCGCCGTCTCCGTTTCGGCACAGGCAGCTCTTACTCCAGATGACGCCGCTCCTGCCTCCCTCCTCTCGCGCTCCACCAAGACCACCACGTCCCTCAAGGTCACCTACTGCCTCAAGGACGAAAAGTTCTGCAGGACCCGCACCACCGGCCACATCACCGACTCCCAACGCAAGAAGAAGGAAGTCGCCCCGCTCAGAACCGGAAAGTGCTATACTCTCGGCAACAAGTACAACAACAAGGTCCGCCACATCAAGGTCGTCTCCAAGAAGGAGGAGACAAAGACGATCAAGAAGGACGGCAAGGAGAAGAAGGAGACCAAGGAGTACAAGGGCAAGGGATGCTGCAGGTTCTACATCAGTGCCGGATGCAGAGGAAAGAGATTGAGAGAGCAGAAGGACGGAAAGATGCAGAAGACCGAGTGGTTCGAGAATAGCATTTCCAGCTACAGATGCGACGACAAGTGCTAGAGCGAGCACGAAAGAGGGCATATGGGTGGTATTTACAAAGCGGTTGCATTTTAGTTGTTTCTTGCATTTTAGAGGTGGGCGGCATTTCTGGGAGTAATGATTTAATGATAGCATCAATCGAGACTTTTTGCAATTCGAAACATGGCTGTCCTCTGTGCTGCACATGTGGTCGTTATGAGTAGACGAATGACTCTTGCTGGGGTATTTCCCTCTCATCGGCAATCAGGTATTTTTTTAAAAAGAAAGCCAGAACCAGTGTTGGTGTTCGAATCCACCTGAAATGATTATGGATACGTACAAAGTTAAGTACTTCGTCTTTCCCTCATACTTGAGAAAACCTTGTGTGACCGCAACCGCTGTGCAACGTGCCACGGTTTGGAACGACCGGTTGATCTCAAGATGCCACTGGCTTGGCTTCTACTGGATCTCGATCAAGTAATCGTACGCATGTGGCAGACAAGCTAAAGAGGTCCCGCGAAGCTTATTCCGACGACACGCCCTATGATATGACGGACGGTGTTTGTCGCCTTCTACGAGGCACCTTTGTCCATTTGGTCAGCACGTAACGGAAAGAAAAGCAGCCCAAAACGTGAAGCTCTCGGATAACCTGCAAAATAGGTACGGTAAGCCGGCCCAGATTACTGTAACGAACAACGACCTGCAGTTCAAAACGTGTCAACAATTCATATAATCCGGTACCAGCTTCTATCATAGTTAGTATTTAAGTTGTAACACAATTGTGGTTGACGATCTCTCTCCGCAAACACCAACATGACCGACGCCTACGTAAGACTAGCCAAAAGTTAGAGCCTTGACGGCTGAAACTGCTACATAACGTAACCTCGTATTTCGGTCGATACTGCAGACGCCAATAAGTAAGTACTCTGACGTTACTTCGGACCGTCTATGACCGATGATCCCGGAAGGTGATGCATATAGAGGTTCAATTTGGCCGGAAATATCCGTATAACCGTCTTGCTGTGCACCCAAACCACCTTGGCTCCCCGAGCCGTTACCCTGTCATATGCGGCTGCATTGTACGTAAAAACGTATGCACTAAGACGCCCATGAGAAAGTTACAGATAAATAAGCTTGATGCCACCCTTGGAACCAGCTTCATCTCAACACCGATTACTCCGGAAGACATAGCACAACCAGCACAATGAAGCTTACCGCCTTTATCACCGTTCTCGGTACTTCATTCCCAACTCCTTCCTTACTGTCTTGATGTTCCTGTCATAAACAGAGGATACAGAGCTCGAACTTGCTAACAATTCGCAGCGTCCACCGCAGTATCAGCGCAACTTCTCTGCATTACCTCCAGCACCGACTTCTCACCCTCCGCCTCGGACTGTCTTGCGGCCTATAAGTCTATTCCGCCCCCTCCTCCATCTGGCCTGGTCCCTTGCCCCAGGATTTATGCCCCAAGGTGGACATATGCCGAAAGCGGGACCTGCCGAATTGAAGGATACAGTAAGTGATCACTCTTGTATCCTGCACATATAATAGTCGGCGCAGAGTGTTGCTAACAGAAGAAGGTTCCGGTGGAGATGCTGCCTGCCTTGACCGCAAAGCTGTCATAGAGTCGACCAAGAAGTTGTTGACAGAATGCAACATTGGCGGCAAGGATGGTAGAGTTGAAGGCGGCGCTGAGATCTTCAAGGAGGAGGGGGCCTTCAAGGGCGTTCGGATTGTTCGTGTTCCAGAGTAGTTCTAGACAGGCTTTAGTAGAGATGCATACTTATGTCAATAGCACCCGGCTCAGCTCCACCATAAACTCAACCAAAAACGATCATTAATGGGAGCGCTCCTAGATGAGAGAAAGACTGAACTGAGTATCCCAGGTATTGACGAGCTCACGACGAGCATTGTGATGGGGTTCGGTCGACATGCGTTCCGTAGACCAGGAATCTCTTCGTCTAAATGTAGCCCATGAAGCTGAGAATGGGCCGATTCTGTTCCTGAGCTCGAGTACTGTCATTGCTACGTGGAACGTGAGCGAGGCGTGATGACCTTTAACTCTGTTAGCTGTCTAGAGATTTGTAGACGACCCAGCCTGCAAAGCACCTGAGGTTTTGAAATACCCAATGATCTCGGCTGTCGGTGAAACTATCCGAGGTGTTTTGAAGGATGCGGATTAGAGTTGGGTGGCTGGTTGTGAGTGAAGCTCATCGTGCGCCCTCCACAAGAAGGCTAAAGTAAGCAGTCCATGGCGATATAAACAGGGCCGCCCCGGTATTAAGTGATTCGATAACTTGAATAATACGAATACGATGGTGGATGAGTGAAGGGTTGCTGTTGTACTTTAACCAAAGAGCGAGAGCTTCCGTGGCTTGCTGGGGAGGGGCGGAAGTCCGTGCCACCATCTTATCGCGATAATGCCATCCGATGCCAAGGACATGATTGACGCCAACCATAACCGGGATAGCGCAATAGTTTGGTCCATCCCACCCACTCTTCTGACAGACACACTCATCAACTTCACCACCAATGCGGAGCTCTCTGGCCGATCACTATGCGTTGTCCCGCTTCAGCTTTGCGAGCTCCATCAGACGACCTGAACTTTATCCTTTGTTGAGGCCGGCATGGTCCGCAGTGGACAAACGCGCCGACTCCCGCCGTGGAGTGGTGAAGCCCCACAATGACGTCAGAGTACCGTGATGCCCCTCCGGACCCTTTAAGGAGGGAAAAGCCGTCAAAATTCTTCTCAAACACTGCATCATTCACACGAAACCACACGTTTACAAACGACAATCGAACACTTCGATTTACCTTTCGACCAAAACACCATTCATACCCTATTTTGGACACTCCGGAAGAAAAGACAGACATGCCAATCAAGGCAGCGTTAGAAACAATCATGAAGGATGAGGGGAAGGCCGCAAAGGTGAGTGTTTGGGCACGATTAGAAGGAGGGGGTGGCATTGCGGTGACTAACAAACATTTGCTGCAGATGGCGGAAATCGACAATGTCCTGAAAGAGCATACCTCAAACCTCTCGCAGCCCAAGTCTGGAAACAACAGCGACGTCCTCCTCGAAGGTCTCTATGGCCGCCTCATCTCCCGTCTCCAAACACCACCACAAACCGAACAACAGCGGATAGCCGAGATCAAAGACATCCTCGAATGGGTAGCCTGGACCGGACGACCTCTCACAATCGACGAAATCTACCTGGCAATCTGCTACGAGGCTATGGACGAGGACGGAAAGTTGCAATGGGTCAAGACAAACGGAAAGGAGACCAATGAGAGAGATTTGAGCGACTTCCTGGACGGCTACTGTCCCCCATTCTTCATCACCAAAGAGAAGAAGGTGCTGGTCATTCACCAGTCACTGTTGGACTTTGTGAGGAGCCATGGACAGAGCGAGGCAGAGTACAGGATTGCAAAGAAGCTCCTCGGTGTGCTGTTGTTGGACGCAGAGGGAAACAAGGAGGTGGAAGGCCTATACTCCTATGCCGCCAGATTCTGGCATGAGCACGTCGTCGGATACAGCAAGACATTCGACGCTACCAAGAAGGAGGATGTGGTCTTGAAGGAGAGGCTAAAGGCTTTCTTCGATAACGACGAGGCTGTCAAGAAGTGGTACAAGTTTGTCGAGGACGGAAACCATTACGACATCAGCACGATTGAGCCTTCGCTAAAGGGCTGGATTGATGAGGGATGGGTTGCAAAGTTGAAGCAATAGGCGGCGAGGATTTCTTTTGTTTGCATTTTTACGGATCGGAGTTGATTTTGTTTTCCAACAGGGCCAATTGCCTTTGACAGATGGCTTGCTTTCTCTTTCTTGACAAGAAAAGCCTCTGCTTCTTTTCTTTTTACCTTTTCATGTTTGTCTTTAGTTTTCAGCACGATATTCCTTTTGTTCCCATTTTCCACCATTTTTATCTTTATTTGCATGGCTCTAATCTAATGAATAATATGCAATCCGCTTTCTCAAAGACCCACCGTTTACTATGTCTCTCGAACTGAATCTATGAAGATTACTGGGTACTTGCAAGCCCATTTGGCGTCGCATCGTGTCCTTCTACGGTGGTGGCCCAGGTCGCCGCTAACTGATTGATAATCCACGCTTTCGCTTCACTCGCAACTGGGGAGTCAGCTGCAGGGCAGTGGAACTGAAGTCAACAAGTGTGCTATACCATACTTATACCAAAGTACTTGACCATCTTGGAGATTGCTATCGAAGCGATAAGATTGGCGATGTATTATGCAAGGGGTACTTCGCTCGGAGGGGTCGTGACTGAAGCGTTTGTCCACCCTTTTCTCAAAACAAGAAAGCAGAACTGTTTTTCTGGCCTGGAAAAGGTAAGGAAACTTCAAAGCCGTTCCGGCTGGTGTTGGGCTAATGTCAGAATCTTCGCTCAGTTACGTTACCGACATCCCCTTCGACTATGCCGTCTCGGAATCCCTTCAACATAGTACTCCCACGACCAAACTAGAAACCAAGAGAGCGAGGAGACACTTGAGCAAGATGGACGGGGATACTACACGACAAACAACTTGGTCCATCTGGGACCCGGTTTCCTTCGTGTCCTCGGTACTTATTGTATGTACTCTACTTCAACTGGATCACCTTTCGTCTCTCTTCCCAACCTCTGGAACATCGAGTTTCATCGTACTTCTCCGACGACGCTTCTCTGTTTGCTCTTTCGGTCTTCAACGTTCTTACCCGGATTATTCTATTCGGCACGCACCCCGCTTCCGTTCATCACACCATCACTATCACTTCATTTGGCTCGGTGCTTGTTCTACAACTTTTGCAAGCTTCATTCTTTGCAGTTTTCCGCACAAGCTCTCTAGGTTTCTCTCTGTCAACCTCAGCCCCGCTCTAGTGGTAGGTGCACCAGCCCCTCCCCCTTCGTGTATTTCCCAGTACGTTTTCGATACGTATCCTTTCCTAACGCAAGTTGTTAACTTACTTAGTAGTCTGCCAAATTACTTAGAATTCCAAATCAGGCCATCAAGCTCGGCTTCTTAGGACTATACACGGATATCTGGCATCGCCGCCTCCGAAACCTTTCAAGAGATGGCAGAAAAGAATACTACAAGGAGGAAGAGCCGGTCTAGGTCGCCGTGCGTAAAGGCATGGAGGGAGTGTGGCAGCCTGCTCTGCAGTCGTGGCGTTGGGAGGAAAACAGAACACAGAAAACGTTTGGGCGTCTGCAGGGAGTGTAAAGCAGATGTTGAGTACTACGAATGCTTAGAATGTCATGTGCAAGGCAAGGCTCCTAAAGGATGCGACTGCAAAAAGGAGAATACATATGGATCTGCACAGCTGCCCTGTTATGGAAACTGTGCGTATAAGTTTGATGGAGAAGCTCAGGCGCCTTTCAAGCGGGTGCCAAATGACGGAGTATTCGAATTCAGTGTAGTGGGAAGGTGGACCCCCGAAAAGCAGGAACATACTTATGAGGAGTACAGCACGCGGGGACGACGTCGCTATACTTGCACAAAATGCGGGTTTACATTTGTGTGCAATTCTGACGTCGACGTCAACAAGCCTGAATCCTTCTTTCCGCCAGAAGACGACGGAGGGATTTTCCACTTCGTTACAAATACTATTCGTCATTTCATGTCTTTTCTTAGCAGTTTCATTCCCAAGGAGAATATACAGACAACGGGCGATGAGGTACAACATCCACCACCGGCACCGACAAGCAGGCTAACTTCCGACAAAATGGTCATCGGTGATTTTGATGGGGAAGAATGGACTCATTCGCCCTCCGAGTTGGGAAAAGCAGGATGCGCCGAGGGATTCGGGTATATGGTGAAGCTTAGATGCCTTTTCTCGGTTGCCCAAGAAGGACTGTCAAACGGTGCTCGTAAGATGGGATCCAATACTCGCTCTGCATTTGGGCAATCTAGCAGCCCTCCACATCACAGTCTGGACAAAGCTCCGAAGCAAAATCGAGCCCAAACTAGTAACCTGGAATGGGTTTCCGTAGAGTATGATCCGCAAAGCGTATCTGGCTTACGACAACAAAAGAAGTTTAAGCAGGCGACCGCGGGAAGGACGATAGAGGAAGTAGAGGAGGAACAAATAAGCAACCCAGAATCTACAAATCATCCCACGACTTATTACGAGCTAGAGCAGCCTGAGCAGCCACCCGGTGTTAGCAATCGTCCTCAACTGGTGCTAGGATCAGAGGAGACCATGCATGACCGCTCATCTGGTGGGCTGGTGCGCAAAGCTACAGTTAGATTGGAGCTTTCAGCGGATGACATGCATGAGTTTTCCGTGAATCCCAAGAGCGCGGAATTACGGTGCAAACTCAAGAGGAGTATGGAACAGGGGTTGAGGGAATTTTCAGAAGAGGGGCTTAGATTTCTAGAAAGCAAAGAGCAAGACACAGTGGAAGAGCTACTGCGTGCACCATCTTTTCTAGAAAGCGAAGAGCAAGACACACCGGAAGAGCCACTGCGTGGACCGTCTTTCGAAATCAACATCATTCCCCCAAGCCCAGCAAACAGCATTTCGGATGGTAGCTCTATGTAAGTACCCATATCAAGAGCGCCCATGAATAGCGAGCGGGCTTTCTCGATTCGGCTTCTTCATTTTCTAATTTAGTTGCATTGCTTTTCTTCTTCATCGTAGAGCTTCTTTGTCCCTGATCTTTGCGCCTTCCTCATTGTCCTTACCGGACTTTTTTCATCAGATCTGTTTAATTCTTACTTAAGTAGGAAGGAAGTTACTTTTTAAGGAGGTACCGAGAAGTCGGTGCATAATGAGCTCCAGAATGAGAAACAACTTTCTGTTCACAATTGTATACCATTAATCTACATTAAAGCGTGCAAAAAGCCATCTAAAGAAGTATCAATCTATAAACAACCATAAATCATCATGATATCCATCAACTCATGTACAATGAAAACAAAAAGGAACATATCATCATGAAACGAAGTGCAAAACCGGACCACCCACAAGACATTAAAACCAGAACTACACATCCCACCAACCCTCCTAACCAGTACCAATGGTACCGGAAGGAATCAATACGCTTCTCATAAGCAGCTCAATCTACTTTCACTCCGACCTTTGCTCCACCCTTCTCAAGATCAGTTGGGAACCCCGTCTGGGTTCTCACCCATCGCGGCACCCATGTCATGCTATCAGAATCACTGACACTCTCGCCGTAGTTGACACGCTCATCTTCCTTATCTTTCCTCCGAACAGCTTCTCTTGCACGCTTGGCAATCGTCCTAGCAGACCTCTCAATGGTGACCTCGAGACTCGAGTACTTGAAGGCGAGCCAGACGGCAACGATGACGAATGTAGTGATGAGGGAAAGTATAATGGCCCAGTACCACTTGGGATTTGCAGGATCTTCGGAGATAAGGTCAATATTCATACCGAAAATACCGGTGATGAACATAAGCGGGAGGAAAATGAACTAAAAGAACGTTAGTACTTTGCTATCAAAAACAATTACCCGCAATGCTGAACTTACAGTGATTACGGAAAGACGCTTCATACTGGCGTTCATTATGGCCGACTTCTTCGCCTCCATAATGCTAACCAGGTTGAACTCGAGCTGAATCAGCTCTCTCGTCTGTTCCTGTAAACGTTTCACATGCTCCTCATTTCCGGCCAACTCCGCAATCGCCTCGTCGAGATGTGCTAGTGCTTCCATGCCACCGCCCCAAATATCCAACTCCTGATGCAGAAGCTCAATATTGACAATCTGGCTTTGTAGTCTCCTAGCACGCCTGGTCTGGTTCTGCAGGCGCAGTTGCAACGAGTTCCACAGCTGTGCATCACTCAAAAGGACGTTTACGAAATCGGTGTCTGTACCCTTGGCCTCAAGCATGAGCTTCTCCTTGTGCCGGATTTGAACTTTACACTCCTCGAGAATGTCAACCCACTTTTCGTGCAGGTCTCGAATCGTCAAGGTGAATAATTCAACCCCAGAATCAGGGATGAAGCCATGCTTTAAGGTCGACCGATATGACATCGTTCGCATCGTCTTTGAGAGGAGCAGTTGTGAATTATCTCTTGCTGCTGGCAGGGTACCTGCTGTGCCCGCAGATGCTTCGGTAGCTGATGACAAGCCTCGTGGCCTGTTCCAGGCTGGGTAAGTAGGAGACATAGGACCACCAGATGTCGTCGAGATGGCGCTGACAGTCGAGAATGCTCTCGCTCTGCCCTGTGATGCGGTGGGCGATGAAGGCCTGACCTCAAAATCTGGAAAGCAAGGGTACATTGTCCATGAAACCAGCATCTCACGGAATACTATTCGCCACTTGTCGCGCTCGAATACCGAAACCGGGTAGTAGAAAATTAGGTTATTCGTGAGCTGAACGTCACCACCCTGGAACTTGAGTGAGAGCATTTTGTTGAGCATCTTGAGGTGCGTCTCTTCGGATCCTGAGTGTGTTTCTGGACCAATCCGAGTGAGGCGAGTGTGAGGTTCGTAGGGCTTACAGGTATGCTCAGCCAAGTATTGATACTGATCATGTTCGTATCTATTTCCGCAATCCTGAGGTCGTTTACCGCATGTCTCTGTAACCAGAGTCCACCATTGCGACTCCCCACGGTCTTGAGCACGATCCACATGCCGAGGACCGCACGTCGATAGAAGATTTTTGGTATTGGGCTTGAAATTGAGGATGATCTTGCGTACGTTGGCGGTATAATCAGAGTTGAACCCAGATCCAATAAACTCATCGGGAAGACCTGCAGCCGTGAAAATAGGCTTCTCCAGCACCTTGAAGGAGATCTTCCCACTGTCCTGAACATAGATGCTCGTCTGGGGATTTTCTGCCTGAAGTAGATAAAGCCACTCGTCAACCGTAAAGCTCCGGATACTGGCGTGATTCTCGAGTAGGACCTTGACGTATTTTCGGAGACCTTCATTCTCCAGACTTCGTGCGCCAACTGAGTTGACAGAGTACAGTGAATGGGCCTTCTCAGGGACGGGTGCTGGTTCATCAGGGGCCAGTTGTAAAGGAGACGCTTTCATTGGCTTGAACGAGATATTCGCGAATGACGTGAAGACAGAATGTGAAGCAGCCAACAGTGCTGCAGAAGGAGGTAGGGCATTGGGCATCGACATGGTCTGTGCAACAAAGGGACTCTGCTGCGGCCGCACACCAAACTCTTCAGAGGCAGCTTCCATGAGTGGAGTTCTGCCTTGGGCGTTCTCGATATTAGGATCAGCACCATAGTACAGAAGGCCAGAAACAACTGCAGTTGGAGACCGTTTTCGGATGGCAAGATGAAGAGTTGTGTCTCCGTTAAGGTTGCGAGCGTCGAGATTTACTTCGACAGTGTCCAGTAGCCAGACGAATATGTCGGCATATTTGGTGGAGACGGCTGTGAAATGTAAAAGGGTATCGGTGGAGTTCTCAAAAGTACTGTTTGGATTGGCGCCTAGTATGTAGAAGAACTGAAGTATGGGTAGGAAGGTATCGGATCCGAGTTCGTCATTTCGCCGTGAATGTGCGACTTTACTTGTGAGCTTGCTGAAGAGCGAGTTGATTGATGGGTTAACCATGTTTGGCGGTACGTTTCGACGTTTCGAGACCCGCTTGGCTCCGTTTGGACGGCGAACTGTCAGTGATGGAGGGTTGGGTTTGCTGTTGCAAAGAGCATCAATGTACTCTTTTGGTGCAATGGACTTGTGCCTATCAACATTGAAGCAGGTGCATTGTTTCATCACACCTTTCTTCAAGCCCTCTTCTCTCGACAAAAATTCTGCAAATACCGGAAAAAGCTCGTCGTAATTACGAGCACCTCCCACCGATGCAAGAATCGATTCGAGCGTATCGGCGATATCCCACAGGCAGGGGCCTTGACCGAACCCAAGAAGAACACGCAGCATGTCTACTGCACTCCCATATTCCCTGTCGACAGCGGGCGCTCTTCCTTGTTTCATCAGTGGCGTAAGAATCGCAGTATCCTTTCTGCAGTGCCGTAAGAGAATTATTTCTAAAGCATTTAGTCGGGTCCCTTTGTGCTTGAATGTCCACCGTATATCTGCACCAGCTTCCAAACTCCGCTGAAGCAACGTCGGATCCCACTTGTCAAGCGCTTCTATTAGCGCCGAGATTCTTTTCGCATTATCCAATTCGGTAGTATCTGTGGGTTCCGAGTCATGGTCGACATCCTCCCACTCGGCTTCTTCAAAGTCGTCCTCGTCATTGGCGAAATATCCCATACCCTCTTCATCTGTAATTCGTATCAAAGGAATATCCTGAACAACGTCCCTTAAAGTTCTGTGTCCATCTGCAACATTGGCCACTAGATGCATTAGCTCAGCTTTCATACCTTCCATGTGGAAGCCATACAACTTGAAGACAGCCGTAACCTGCGACCGGTAACGGCACCTCCGGCAAGATGCTTTGACGACGTGACAGATTCTAAGGTATGGCGTACAGCATCTCGAACGTATCCCGTGTATTCCTTGAACGACTATCGATCATTAGTGTCGGCCCCACTGAGGAAAGACTAGGGGGGACATACCGGTATTATAGGACCTAACAGAAGCTCGCCCATCTGTTCAAAAATTAGCCATAGGTAGTTACCACGCAGAGAATTTTTCGACTTACCAAAACCCACTTATCCTTACTCCATACGGGCTCTTTGCCTTGGGCAACGTCATTATGGTAATCATCGAGTCTGTCGCAAACTTCAAAAAGTTAGCAGGCACGCTTCGGGAAGAGGTAGGAGCTGCATACGTATAAAAACATCAACAACCTCCCGAAATTGTGGATTGGGATGTGTTGACAGCGATTCAAGCCAATCTCTTGATGAGAGGTCGAGATTATTCGTAGCGGCCAGTTGATATGATATGGCTGCCCAGAGTTAGCACTTGATATGAACTGAAAAGATGCCAGAATCCTACCTTGATGCCCTTGGTCACCATACCGGGTAACCAAATCCAGCATACGGTGGTTGATGACTTGCCGAACAGCATCATGGGATTCTCCCTCGACCTCGGCATCGGGTGTCAAGAACATGGCCAATACGGGCTTGGTCTTGGGACTTGGTATCTTCTTGCGTATACCGGTTCCAAACATGCTAAGACCCCAGAACTCCAAGTCCTTGAACACTTTGCTCACCTGCCTTGGCTTGACATTTGTGAAAGTCTTCTGCCTATTCAGCGTCTTGACTGCAAATACACCCTCCTCACGGGCCAGACTGTACACTTCCGTGATCTCGCGGAAGAGCTGAATAAGGTTGTTGTTGTTCTCGTAATTACTGAGACTGTCGTCTTTTCGCTGTTAGTCGGCTTCTTCCGATAGTGTACTGCTAATAGCCCAGAGGAGACTTACCAATCAGGACTACCATATCGTACAGGCAAAGTGCCGATAATGCAACGGCAACCCGACTCGGACATCCTTTCTCAAGCAAAGCCTCGATCATTCTGCTCCCGACATCTACACATTCGGAGCCAAGCGTTGGTGTCCCACATAGTGCTTGGATACCCGGCTTGCTCTTGATGAGCTCTTGGTGAGCCTTAAGCAGCAGTTCGTGGTTTACGGATGGGAAACGTCGGGAAGCATCTTCGCGCTGTGCCTGGGCATCTAAATCGGAAGCGACCTCCTGAAAGGCGGCGTGAACAGCAGCTGGCATCACTGACGGACGCTGCTTGTCGTCGGACTCAGCCACTCTTGGATTGATGGGAACGGGATTCAGTTTCGGATGCGCTGCTCACGATGTTGAACTTGCCGTGCTTCGTCTGCTGTTCTCCTGAACCTTACGTTATTTCTGCAATTGTCGTCCCGCAACGTCAACCCCGTGTCTTGTCGCAAGATTGGCTGCGGCCCTGAATATATGTTAGCTTTTGCACGCCAAAATCGAGGATTTCCCACTCCCGACGATCGACATTTCACAGCCAATCATTCTGATCGTGAGTTGTTGTCCCAGCCTCAAGCCGAGATGCTTAACGTCGCTCGGCGCATTGGGCTTCTGCATCTCAGCTTAGTGAGCCGCTTGGCGACTCGAGTTGGTTGGTCCTTGCGTGGAGAGCCTCGCCCAACGAAAATCGCGAGAAATACGAGGACGAATAAAGTTTTGCCGAAGACTTCACAAAAGCCCGAAAGGCTTCGAGACGAAGAGATGATTTGACCGGTGACGTTTGCCGTCGCTCATGGTGCATCTGGCAGCTCCATCGTCATCAGTTTCTTTCGCCAAATGTCATTCGTGTTCCCAGCTCAAACCCCTCCACACCCCGCACACACACGACACTGGCAAGCACGCGACCGACAGTTCGAGACATTGTATTGGGGTGCCATCATAACATTGGTTGAGAGAACCCATTCAGCTGTGAGCCGGCATGGTGTTTTCGATCCGTTTGTTGATTTGACGAGAGGGCTGGTGGAAACGTCGACATCGTAAGGTTGACTGGTGCGGGGTAGCGACGGTAAGACGGAAGTGCTGCGAGGTCTACAGCCACGAGAAGCTGTTGGGCTGTTGATGAACTGTGTCCAAGGCTTTGTTGGACATCGATGGGTAGGGACTTGGGTGAAGCCGTGTGAGAAGAAAGGATTTGGGGAATTGGTTCGTGGAGGTTGCAATTGTAAGGATAAGGAAACGTGGGGTTTGGTGGTTGCAAAAAGGAAGTTGACTGGCTCCGGCCCCCGGAGAAGCCGCCATCCAACGAAAAGTCCCACCACAAATAATAAACTCTCGTATCTCCCTACGTACGGCCTATGTACAGCGTATGTAGAAAGTATTCAAAGTACCTAGCTCCGGAGTCCAAAATCATTAGAACTTGCAGCTCGGATAGGGCTGAGCGCCCTGTGCACTGGCTTTGCCCTTAAGTCGAAGATGCACTGGACTCGGACCCATACTAGTAACTACCTCCAGGTGCATATTTTATGTATTTCTACGTACAGGTAATCCTACAAGCATTGAGAGGTCGCAATGATTTCGGATTATGCATACCCTCTTCATGAATTCAGGATTCATTCCCTGTGCACGTGGTGTACACTGGCCTACATACCCCCTATTGTACCGTACACCGTCAGCTGGTCACGTCCCAGTATTTCCTTATGCTTATCAGTGAAGATATTGCATGGCTCGACAGCAATTCGAAGGTTACGACCGCATATAGTAGAGCACTTCACAATAATGGGAATGCGTTCGGCTGCCTCATGGCCATAATACACCTAACTCGGCTTAATCAGGCAATGTCTCCGTTCAGGTTGTACTTAGGTATGCCCTGTATACCCTTAAAGGCACCCGGCTCAACTTATGTAAGTCGCAATGGCTCGCCTTAAGCTTGCAAGCTTGGACGTCCGGATGGAGGCTCGGTTCATCAATCGACATAAGCGCATATAAATGCCCGAAGCACGGTCTATATGTATGATCTTATACAGTCAAGTAGTGCTTATACAGGTAGTATTATCAGTTGAAAGATGGTGATCTAGACTTTTCCGCCTCAGGCACTCAGACAAGCAATCAATATGTATTTAGGTTTTGCAGCTCTTTACCCGAATACCAGGATCGCAATCATCGGCCGACAACCGGAGCCAAGAAAAACCTTATTGCAACGTCTATTACATCCATGCCTTGCAAAGTCAGAGCTGAGGGATCACGGGCTGTATCGGTGCATGCATAGCCTTTCAAGGTCGACAGTGGGATGGCCTGCCTTTGAAAAAGCGGAGGGACAATCCCAAACAGAAAACCTGTGAACGGTCAAATCGGAGAGGCTTCCCAGTCGAGGTCATTCAATAAGCAAGCTCCAAACTCAATAAGATTCAATATCATAATTAACATCCCCTATTTAATCCCCTTCCTCAAGCAAGTTATTGTTCCGGCTTATGGCTTCCACACAGGCCCACCTGGTGCGGGAACCGGATAATTTGACAAATAAGGGCTCCAAATGTTGTAAAGCAAGCCTGGCATTCCATCATGGTATGTCCCCGGGAAGCTGACTTGCTTCGGGGCTTCAACATTTCCACCATTTACAATGTTGATCTGAATGCAGTTTGGATAGAACTGGGTGCCACGGGCAGAGTTGCGACTGTAGAGAACATCTGCTTCGTGAAGAGCTGCCATATCGGCTCGGAAAAGATACTTTCCGGGCTTGAGGCCAGCAGGAATCTTGACAGTTTGCTTGCCCCTGGTCCAATGTTAGTTATGGCAGTGGATAAGGAAAGAGGCCTTACTGGTTGCGCATAAGCCTTTCGGTTCCAAAGACTCCGTTTACAAGACCATCCTCCCAGATCTTGGTCCAAACGTTGGCACCGTTGATGTTGTTGATTTCGGGAGTAAGGAAAGCCATAACCGGGCCCTTGTGGGAAGATGGCATGATGTCGTCTCCTTGATTGAGCTCTTTGTCGTGGCGCCTGAGGAGAAATGTAAGCAACAGACATACGCCCTGAGAATCAAACGAGAACATACCAGATGAATGTTAGATCGTCGCCAGCATTGGCATCGATCCACTTTGGAACTTCCCTTGATCCACCACGGTTGCAAGCTAGACAGTGTCAGTAACGGAAGTGATGGGACACTTGCATAGGGAAGCATACCAATGTCATTACTCTTCAGGTCCTTGACGGGAGAGTTGTTGTAGTTGACACCCGGTGCGTTGTCTGGTTTGCGAATACCGACATGCTTCGCCTGCTGGACTCCATTGATGGCAACATACCAGACCGTTGTATGTGCAGCTGCAGAGAGAAACAAAGCGGAGAAGCTGAGTAGAGAGAAGAGTCCCTTCATTTTGAACAAGCTGATCTGAGTTGGATTTGACGAGAAGTTCAAGACGAGTAGGTCTTGAGTGGATAATTTTCAATAGATCGGGCTTGACTGGAGTTAAATAGCGTACATTTCTGCTGAGAACGGGCGGAGAAACCTCGTTATTTGATATGACTTTTATCACCATGTTAGTACTTCTTGGAAGCAAGCCGATGTTCCGACGAGATGTATAAGACTGGACCTGTATTATCGATTTTGCCTCCAAATGCAATATTCTCCGATGCCTGCTGCATTGCGTCGGGTAACGAACCGAAGAGCCTTAAGGTGATGGATGCTATTATGCTGAAATGCCCAAGTCGAGAAAAGGAGCGAATGAAACGTCGACGTCGATGCGTGAGGATCAAACTTGTTACAAAGCTCAAGTCACTGGATAAGATCATAAAGCCCACTTTGGCGCAATAAAACAAGTCTATTCCTTCCGAACCACCTCCCATTAATATGTAAAAGCAAGACTCCGCCTAGATATCACTGACCAACCCATCCCTGAAGTTGGATCCATTTACCAACAGCATCAAACACCCTTAGGCAGTTGGCCCAACTTCCCCTACCTTCAGCAAAGGTTCCCCTCTCTTTTGTAGACCAACTAGTCCTCATATTCATCCTGCTCTCCATCCTGGTTCTGTTGCTGTTGAGGCTGCTCCTGCTGCTTCTTCCTCCCCTGACCCACAATGAATCTCTCGGGGTCATCAAGCATGACAGGCAGCCTCTTTCGTCCCAATGCGCTGCGGAAAGATTCTGGGACGGTGAATCTTGCGTGGCCGAGAAGCGAGGAGCGCATCATGCCGGTATCCCGCAGGATGTCTTTTGGCATTGGAGCCTCAGACCAGCCTTCTGGGGGAGGTGTAAGAGGAACGGCGGTGACGAGGGAGATGAGGGCTGTGATTAGGGCGAGGAAGAGTGGGGGGTGCATCGCAAGGGCCAATGGCGGGCTTGCTTCGGTTTTTTGAGTTTTGTGGGTCTCGTCTTTGAAGTGAACGGTTTGGTGAATTTCTGAATTTGTTGTGTGATGAAGAGTTTTGTTGATGTGGTGAGGGTCGTTTCGTTTTTTGTTTTGTGGAGCGGAAACAGAGAAGGGTCGACGCAAAGAACGATCAAGACGAGCCCGGAAGATGAAAGGAGGAAGTCGACGGTTCGGAAGGAAAAGACGAACGTGACGGAAGGAAAGGCGACGAGAGCGACGACGAAAGAAAGCGACCGACTGTAGCTTGGAAGGAATATAAAACGAGCTCTGGGGAAGAAGCAGCATTGGTGGCAGGCAAAGGTTTATAAGTGATAGACTGCTGTGCTTATCGCCCCGGGGTACTTACTTGGTAATTGTCTGGGAATAAGGGCTTTCTGGGCTCGGAGAAATGCCATACAGACATCTGGTAATGCCATTTTGAGTGGGCCGGAGGAGGGCTTCCGATCGAGCTAGAAGATTGATATTGGAGACCATCAAGATACGCAATTGCGCAAGGAGTCTGCCAGGCAGGAATATGAAGGTTAACCAGCCTGCAAGCTAAGACTCAATCAAACTTCGTATACGTCAAGTACTTCTTGCCTACTTCTTGGTAAGGTCGACTGTCCTACTAAGCAAGTGGTGAGAAGGGAGAAATATCACCGTGTCATCCGAGGTAGCCAAACTGTGGTATCGAAACAATAGCAAGCCGTTTCCATTTTGCTACCTAACTCAAGACACCGTGATGTCATCAGAATTCAGAATACTCAGGACCATTCTTGTGCGTTCCCCTCCAAATCTCGATCTCGCGCGCACGGATAGTCGCATGCATTCACTGAGCTGAGAGTCGATTCCGAAACAGTGTCAAGTTGGACTGCAAGCAAGCTTCACTGCCTTTTGGTGGTGGTCATTTTAAGCCTTTATACGAAGCTTCCTCGTAGCATTAAATCGAGCTAACGTGTCATCAGTTGAATGCAAAAATTGAAAAGTTTTCCAGATGCTTCAGTTTCGGACCTTTCTAATTGCCGAGTCACGCGGGTCACAGACGGTGCCCGACAAGGTCACGGGCTTCTTTTGCCTATTCGGGACCCGAGCCACGACTTCTTTCCGGATGGCTGCAGACAAACTTGCAACCATCATTTCGAGCAGTTCTACTTAGTAGCTTTTCTTGAGTGTCGGCATATTATGGAGCTTCGAGTGTGGCCAGTAATGGCAAAGAAACCCTTGCATGCCTTGTTGATGGCTTGCTGAAGTCAATTTAAGCTTTCTAAATTTCTGGGCAGATTCAGCCGCGCCGCAATGACGATTGTCCAGGGTCCCATACGGACATTTCAATACACCGATTGCAGGCTGGCCATAGCGCATTCGGTCCCGCACGGAGTTGGGCGAACCATCTTCGGGAATCTGCGAGAGCAGCAGCACGCCGTTAAGATAGCCACAGCCCGTCCCATGTTCCATTTCCCAACTGTTTTCCAAACATCTCCTACTTGGGCAACATCTGGCTTTATCCTGCCCTGATTTCCCACCCAACGGAAGTGGAGTGACCTCAGACCGTCGGGAGAGCAGTATCGTTGATATCATTTCCTGTTCTTTGGGCTTTACTTTAAAACCACCAACATACTAAATTGAAACCCGAGCGTCAACCCAAATACAACAACCTCGTTCAGATACAGACGACAACGCGACTGTAGGGAAAACAGAAGGACTTTATTGAGGGGGCATATTGTTTGAACTTCTCTTTCGTTCTTCGACCTTCTTTTCTTTGTTTCCGTGCCCGCTTTTTCACATTCTTTCTTCTTCTTCTTTTTCTTCTTCCTTCTCTTCTGCATCTTTTGCAATCCTTCGCTCCATCATATCCTTCCCGCATTTTTCTCGCAAAAGTGACAACGTTCACAGCAAACGACAAAGGTTCAAACAACTCCAAATACTTCTCGAGCGACAAATAGTCCGCATCTTCTGAGCTTTTCGCGTTAGGAACAGTCAATTCGGCAACCCGACAACTCCCCAGTCCCGTTGGATAGACAAAGTCATGGCATCCAACAGGGAGAAGGGCAATACTTTGGATCAAGAGGGCATTAGTCTCGATCCAATCTCCAATCCACAGCACGATGTTGCATATCAACAAGCCGCCCAAGAAGGCCCTGGAGAGGAGTATGGCGACCTCACTCCTGAGGATCAGCAGCTCGATGAAACTGTCTATCCGGATGCAAAGTCGACCGCCGTGATCTTTGTTTGCTTGATCTTGTCCATGTTCTTGGTGGCTCTGGTACGTGTTATTTGCCTCCTGGTCCTGAAGGAAGAATGTTAACGTTTCAAAATAGGACCGGACTGTGATTGGAACGGCTGTCCCAGCAATCACCAACAGCTTCGGATCTTTGGGTGACATAGGCTGGTATGGTGCCGCCTACCTTATTACCTCTTGTTGTTTCCAGCTCCTCTTTGGTCGCATCTACACCTTCTACCATCCAAAATGGGTTTTCGTTATTTCTGTCATCATCTTTGAGATTGGGTCTGCACTTTGCGGCGCTGCGCCAACCTCTACTGCCTTCATCATCGGTCGTGCAATCGCAGGCCTTGGATCAGCTGGTATCTTCTCTGGTGCAACAATCATCATCGTCAATATCGTCCCGTTGCATAAGCGTCCTATGTACCAAGGATTCATGGGTGGTATCTTCGGCATTGCATCCATCATCGGACCTCTCTTTGGTGGTGCTCTAACGGAGAAAACTACATGGAGATGGTGCTTCTACATCAATCTTCCGGTTGGTGGTGCCGTCCTTCTCGTCCTTGTCGCCGTTCTTCGCATACCTTGGGAGCAACCAGCTGGCAGCCGGAGTTGGAAGCAGCAGTTCATCCAACTCGATCCTCTTGGTACCGCTTTGTTCCTTCCAGGATGCGTTTGTCTCCTTCTGGCCCTCGAATGGGGTGGAGGAACCTACAAGTGGTCAAATGCTCGCATAATCGTTCTCTTGGTTCTCGCCTTCCTTCTTCTTATCGGATTTTGCATTTCGCAAGTGATGAACAAGAAGTATGCAACGGTCCCGATCAGAGTTATCAAGCAACGCTCCATTCTGGCCGGTATTATATTCTCGCTCTGCATTGGTGGTATCCTCATCATCATGGTCTACTACCTCCCACTCTGGTTCCAAGCCATCAAGGACGCGAAGCCGGTCCGTTCAGGTGTCATGAACTTGCCCTTTCTTCTTGCGCTTATGGTTGCTGCCGCGATTACTGGCGGTTCCATCACCCGATTCGGCTACTACACCCCAGCATTAATCGGCTCTTCAATACTCATGTCAATCGGAATCGGTCTCATGACGACTTGGAAGTACAATACCGGCTCCAACAAGTGGATTGGTTACCAGGTCATCTTTGGTTTCGGTCTGGGCATGGGCATGCAGCAGCCGGGCATTGCCGCACAAACCGTCTTGTCGAGGAAGGATGTTCCTACTGGTGTCGCGCTGATGTTCTTCACGAACGCTCTCGGCGGTGCTATCTTCCTTGCCGTTGCGCAATCTGTCTTCACCAACAGATTGGTTGCTGATCTTCGTTCGACCCTTGGTTCAAATCTCACAGGACGCATCGTTGAGCAAGGTGCCACCGACATCAGAAAGCTTACCAACGGCAACGCTGCAATGTTGAGAAACGTCTTGATTGCCTACAACGACGCTATCATGAAGACACTCTGCGTAGCTTTGGCCTTGGCCTGTGCCTCTATTGTTGGTGCGCTGTTGATGGAATGGAGGGATGTAAGAGGAGTCAGAAAGAGACAAGAGGAGTTCTTGAAGAGACAGGAAGAACGGGCCAAGGCCAGGGAAGTGGAGAAACAAAATGCTCTTGACAACGATCACCGCCATGATGGCACCGAGAATAGCTTGCATCAGGAGGACAGGACGAGAGCTGAGGCTTAAAAGTGTGTTGGATTAGTCGGTACTATAGGAGCATGTGCTGAGATGCCTAGCTTGTTCCTTTTGCGTTTAGCATTGCCATGTTGCTTTTGATACTTAGTCGGTGGGCATCGTGGGTTGTTATTGCGTTTACCTTTCTTTTCTCTTCTTACTGTCTCGTCTTGTTTTACACTGTAGATAGATGGGTGGGTGTAGGGTATGGGTTCGTCTCTGCTTAACTTTACTTCTTTGCCTTTACGTGGGCCTAATACAGAGGTAGTTGAGCAAAAGTTACTGTGCTGTCTCGTTGTGATGCAACAATGATAGGGTCTTACCTATTAGGATCCCTGAGGACGATACCAATTGTGGCTAGCATTAGCAGAAAGGTCTTCGGCTCTAAGCCGGCTGTTGTCTAAGGATGGACGTTGCCATACTCCAAGCGCGCACGATTATCTGGCTAACACGAAACCCAAAGCAGCATGCAGATTCGCTCCTTGAGGTTGAGCTTTGAGAATCACCTTGGCTGTTGGCTTTCTTTGTAACTATGCGCTGATTCGTTCCGTCAGGGTTGGATTTACCGAGAAGAAATTGCAGCAGAGCGGCGCAAGCAGGCTTTTAGGATCTTATGTACCTCCTGACTAGATTCTCTTCCCAAAGATACTCCTCTAAGTACCTAGGTAATGTTGACCATAAATAATACGAACGCTGGGTCACAGGAAGTACTGTACTTGATCCATGCAAATGATGGCAGACGGAGGGATGATTGCCAATGCAAGTCACGTGCAAAGTAGCAAATTGAAAACGCGACGAGGCTTAACTCGCTCATTTACATCCTCGCCTCACGCCTTGTCGAACTAGGTATATCTGGCAGCCCATCTCGCTCTTGGACTACTACTTTGTCACCTTCTTTCTGATCATACCTCTTCACTCGTTTGTTTCAAAGAACCGGCCATCGATTTGCATCCGACTTTGAGGGCTGATACAACCCCACGAGTCGAGAGCTCCAACTGTCGAGAGCCCGCCAAAACACACCAAAAACCACCAAACACAGTCAGCATCGCCAGCGAGGGCAACCGGCTTGGGATCAAGAGAATAGGCGTCTGGTGGCCGTAATGGGGCCCTCGAAGACTCGGTTTGGGTGTAAATCTCGACTCTTCGGCCCCTCCATCGTTCGACTGTGGCTCTCGACTCTTGGTGTGGAACAAGGTCCTATCTTTGCCTCACCACGAACTACGAAATATGTTCTTTCCACACACAAGCACCAAACATGTAGCTTGGAGGCTACTTTGCAGGATACAACGTGACCTGTCCTCGATTTCCGACGGCTCGTTTTCTTGAAAGCTCGAAAGGGAGAGTCCAGATGGTTTTCGAGAGCTCGGATAAGCCCGACCGCAACAACCGCCGACGCGACGAATGTCACGAAACAGTTGTTTTTCGGGATCCAGTTCAACATGAGCTATAATACGGAGAATATATCGTTTGAATGAGGAGGTGGAGAAGCATGGTGGGGGTATATGAACCCAAGCTATGGATGTGGGTCCGCATATGCAGGACATACTATGTGCCTCTTGGAGATCCCCGTGGCTTTGGAAAGCGTGGGATATGCATAGTACAGATGATATGAAGTATGTAAGCGTTTCATGGATTGTCGTTCATGTTCTAACAGGTTTATAGGGGAAGTCACTCTGTCCTGCTGGATCGATTATGGTTCAGAGATCTAACTCTTGGTTGGATTGGGTGCAAGCTCAAGATCTTAAGATGTGCGTCGGAGCGTCAACAGACGTCGCCAAGAGAAGATAGCTCTTAGCCTTAAGCTAAGTATCTTCCATTGCTGGCCTGAAATTGAAAGATGCTACATACTCGAAACGAATCGGATATGGAGATTCCGAGTTGCGCAAAGTTGGCTACTTAATTTATGTACCGAAGGAAGCTTGGACTTCCGCAGAGTTACACAACGACCGCCCAGATGCGGAATACGAGTACACGCTGCATCCGACTCATCCTTGCAGACCGCACAATAACTCGACTACAACGAGTAATCAAACATAGCCAAGGGATGCAGTTTCTCGAATGATTTTGGGATTTTGACTACCGTGAGCGCACACAGATCCTGCTAAGGTTCCAAGACAAACTAACATTTACAGGGTACGGTACACATAGGTACACAGCCCTTTTCTTGGGATCCCAGTGTTGGCATGCATTTTAAGCATCCACGACTATTTCGACATTCTCCCCACCAGGGTATGTAAGTAGTTGAGTACCGAGTACACAATCGATATATGTATCATTGGCACCATTTCTTTGCGGGAGAACTTTGGATTTCGGTACATTGGATAGTTCTGTTGGCCCTCGGGTCGATCGTCACTATCGATGCGAGTAGTACCAGAACAAGTATATAATACATCGAGTGGATCATTCACTGTATTATCTTAATCTGGATATTGCTGATGGAGGCATATCGTTCATTGCAGGATCAGTTGTCAGAATAACTCCGCAACCACCTACCTTTAGGCAAGATGATTACACGTCCAGATACCTGTCTGTGAAGCACCCAATTGGGACGAATGTGCTTGTACAGTTGTACAGTATGCAACAAGTACCGAAATAAGATGGGTATCAGTTAGCTGACAATTGCAGAAGTAGTTATGACAGACCGCTAGTAGCGTTCGATGAAGCATGCGTCTAAGCGAGGTCTACCTAGCTATACGATGACACTATTATTGGCTCAAGTAACTGCTAGTCCAAGTGATTGGTAGACCCGAGGTTGCCGCCTTTTGTGGCACTGAGAGGCAACAGAATCGGCATACCGATATTTGCTTCTATAGGTATGTCCTTCTGCACTTGTCTGGATCCTTTGAGCTGAAAGGTTGAAAAAAGCACGATGTCTAAGAGAATTTCGAGTTTACTTCATCCTTATATGTTTCACAAGACATACAGCAAGTATCATGTATGGATATTACACTCGCTTGGAGATCGAGATAGGGCCACCGGGAACCCCGACTTGGCTGCCATGCTTTGGATATTAAGATGACCACCTACATACTAACGCATCTTGCATTCTAAAGATGGAGGATCGATCTATATTATCCAAAGCGCTTCAATCTTAACAATTGGAGTCCAGGTGGTACATACGTATACATCTTTACTCCTACAAAAGGGAGGTGTAGCCAAAAAGGACTGTCGGGGGAGTTGTTCAATCTTCCTACAAATTATTCCTCCATACAGGCCGCCATTACACGTACACATTCTCAAAAATCCCCCCCAGACCGAATCATGCTAACCATACTTACTGCCGAGAAAACTGTGTAGATGGGCTGAAAAGTTTGAGGCTGAAAACGAGCCCTATGGGGTGACCACCATATGATGAAGTTATGTATGCACATAGACGTGGCGTGCTAATATGCGTTCAGAAGTAAGTTTTGGGTACTTTACTATCGCTAAACCCCTGCAGATATTGGCATAAGCATCAAGTCGGAATTTAGGCATGAGCCGTATGAGTATGCATGCAAGGAGGATATGTGATATTGAAGTACAGGGTTGATACGTGCATCGGGTCTCTTGATGGTTCAGTCAAGTATCCACGTCTATGAGGCTCAAACACAGTTATTTGGTATTTAAGAGGCGGACAGACGCCGTCCTGACCCAGCTCTTCCATCATTCTACTCAACCTCTACAGCAATGAAGTCTTTTGCTACGCTTTTGGCCTTTGTTCTCGCCCTTGGTGTTTCTGTGGACGCCATTCCAGCACCACCAAGTAACAAGGAAGATCCTTCAGTCGGTCGTTGCAAGAAGCCGGTGATCCGCAAGGAATGGTATGGATACTTACCTGACATTCCTCTTACTGAGGGCCCCCGAAAGCTAACGCATTTCAGGCGCACACTGTCGAACAAGGAGAAGGACAACTTCCTCAAAGCAGTAAACTGCCTTCACAAGCAAAAGAAAGCGAAAACAACCAAGTTCTATCCTGGAGCAACCACTCGGTTTGAAGATTTCATCGCAGAGCACAAACAACAGACCCCTTATATTCATCTCGTTGGCCATTTCCTCCCATGGCATCGCCTCTTTATAGCAGAGTTCGAAAACACCATCAGAAAAGAATGCAAATATGATGGAGGTGTTCCGTAAGTCCTCCACCCAGAAACTCATTCATCTTACTGCTGTCCCTTTCGTCTCGTTTCATGTCAGAGACCTGCATGGAAGCATTCGAGAAATCTCCTTAAGCTTTCCGCCTAAAGCTAGAAGTTGACATATGGTACCACCATGCATGCCCCACGTTCCACTTCCTTGTACACGCTATATATTAAGTACACACCGTCTCGCAACGTCCATTACCATTCATTTTACCCCACGAACTCATCCGAGCTCTTACTAGAGGCGATAGTATGTATAAGTCTGGCATTCACCAGCTAACATTTACTTGCTCATAGATATTGGGATTATACCAAGGATTCTGAGGACATTGCACTCGCTCCAGTTTTCGCAGACTCCCATGGGTTTGGTGGTAATGGAACTCCCCCACCTGGTACCAGTCCAGAGCCATTTGTCCCGTACTGTGTCACTACGGGCCCTTTTGCGAACTGGACTCTCAACATTGGTCCCGGTGTTTCCCAAGAACGTCTAGCCGAGCCCCGGTGCCTTTCGCGATCCATCTGGAAAGATATTGCGACAGTGTGGATGGCACCAGAGATAGAAGCGGAAATAAAGAGACAGACATACTTCGGGGCGATGACACGGTCCTTGGAGGGCGAACCAACATTTGAGGAGGTTGGCATGCACGGAGCTGGGCACTTTGTCGTTGGTGGAACGGTATAGTTTATTCACGTTCCTTGATTGCATTCCTGTGCTAACATAATTGCGTAGTCCAGTGATGTCTTTACCTCCAATACGGAGCCTATCTTCTATCTTCACCACGCAAATCTCGATCGCATCTGGTGGGAGTGGCAGCAGACCAACTACGCAGACCGTCTTTGGGATATTTCAGGATCGATAATCCCACGACGACCAGACGTCTTTGAGGGAGGAGACTACTCCAACCTCCCAAGTGGAAATGTCACCTTGGACTTTCCTCTTAGCATGGGCAAGCTGAATACAGGCAAAGATGGAAACGTCAAGATCAAGCAGATTATGGATGTCTTTGGCGGAAAGAAGGATAAAAAAGATAAGGATGCCGGAGTTTTGTGTTACAATTATGATAGCACGCCAGATGCTTAGAAGTTACTTGTGCGTTGGAGATATCTACTAAGTAGTGATAGCGTGCCATTAGATATTCTGGAATATCGGCTCTCAAGGCGCTTCTTGTTTGTACAATTAATTAATGTACAAATTGTTCCTCTTTAACTCAGATCATTACATTCATGTCAATCGTACTCACGGGGCATCAGGCCGAATCGAATCTATTTGGGGTTCTATGCAACTTTGGCCACTGCAATAACCAGACATCTGCGCACAGTCTGACCTTCAGGCCTCAAGGTAGACCAACATTGCCCAGTACTCCGCTACTTCAAAATCGTAACTTTTGCAGTGCCGAGATAATTGATTACAAAAAGAAAAGACGACCCCTGCAGGGCTCGAACCTGCGACCTCAGTCTGACCTTCCTGGCAAACTAATGCTGTTAGGAGGACCACACACTACCACTGTGCTAAGGGGCCTTATGATGGCTTCTGATCTCAAATAATATTCTCAACGTGAAATTTCTGAAAACATCTGCGGTGAGAAGCATTCCGCTACCAATCTGCTCAGGTGAGATTTATCGCAGTACTACTATTGTCTTAAGAGTCAGCGAATGGGCCAGATCAGGGCTTCAGGTGTACTACTTGGATCAATTGGGATGATGGCGGTAGGCTACTAGTGGGCTTGGCAAATAGGCGGCAGTCGCGCCCGTTAATTTGCGCTTGGCCGCGCGTGTACGGAGTATTTAAATACAAAGTACGAGTACAAGTATATACTTTGCCTAAGTACTTCTTGCAATTGAGAGCTACTTAAGTACTTAGTAGGTACTTGCATATTGAAGGCACCCTTTGAAATACTTAGTATGCATAGTGCTTAAGTACTGAGCTACAGTGGATCGATATAATTAAGTAAGCTTGTTATCCTATTTACCTTAAGTCGCTTGAATCTAGCAGGATGAAGATGGGCGAACAACTGGCGAACTGCGCAGCTGCCATTGGAAGGAGAGAGCTTAAGTTAAGCCTGTACATACTTACTGTACTTAAATCGAAAATTGACTGGAACTGGGAGGTAACGTCTCGTGTTAGCTGAACTATGATGCATCGATGTGAGTTTAGATGTGACAGCGCAGAAACACTTTACGAGCGTGGAGCACATGTACATGTGTCGATTGGAAATTCGGAAGTGGAGCCAACCAAACTGAAATTTTGCAGTTCTGCTGCGATCTGAAGACCGGTGGATGTATGAAGTTGGGTAAGTACAGACGTACTTCAAACTTAGGTATATGAACCAAGTAGGTACTTACTTAAGTACTCCGCATGTACCTTGTACGAGCGTTGGGAACTGGCACGATGTTATACACGGAAGTCGCTCCGAATATTAGCGGTACTTACCTCTTGCTCTAGAAAGGTACTGAAGTTTAGTGTGAGCCGAGTATGGCCTCGCTCATGTGGCCAAACTACTACTAAGTACGGTTCAGTTTCGGGCTGTTCCGAGCCGTTCATCTACAAGGCACTAGTCAGCACACAAGTGAAAGCCTCGTGTGCCCCGACTATTACCCTACTTGTGTTCCCGTAAAAATGAGGAAAATCGGCTCGTACAATAGCTTCAATACTTCTTACGGCCTACCATATCCAACGGTTCTGCACCACCACAACGCACCAATGTGGTAACTCTGTCATATTACATATTACAGTGCGGCATGGCAAAGCCCATATACGCTACACCAACGATGAGGTGGTATATAGTTGCCGGCTTCCCCACCCTTCAGTGCTGCAAGGTATATCCGCGAACCGTTCCAGATTCAACAAAAGATTCCGAGATTCAACATCCCAAATGAGCCACGAATCAAAGCCGACAAAATCGAAGAGCGGGGCTGTCACCAAGCCAAAGTTGAGAGCATCCTGCGACGCTTGCTCGTTATCAAAAGTCAAATGCGATCGACAACAACCAACTTGTCAACGATGTCAAAATCTAAGAGTCAACTGCACATACAGCCCATCACGGAGGATGGGAAAGCCAGCTGGTTCTGGTTCCCAAAAGCGAGCACAGCAACAAGCTGCACAACAAGCTGCACAGCAAGTTGGAATGAACAGACTCGGTGTTCTTACGCCGGAACGAGAACCATGTCCATCCGTTCCGCAGTCCTCTGCCCAATCACCCACCCCCGAGCGAGCATATTCAAACGACTATACCGCTGATGTTTTCGGATTGTATCTCCCTGAGTTTGATAGCCTTTCCCAGATGCAATGGGGTGAACCTCAGTTTGCGATCACACCACCAAACTCGACGGCATATTTCCATGACGATTTGCTTTCTTCCACCGCTGATATGTTTCTCGAAAACTTCCAATCTCCAGCCTCCACCGTCTCCGACTCGTACGAAGAAAGCATCCCTCAGTACTTCACTCCAACTCCCACGCCACCATCGTGGAGGCCCTCCCCTCCTCCAACGGTCGAAGAGTCTTACAAGCCTTTTACACCATCCAACTCGCCCACCGATCCAGTCTGCAAAGGAATCCATGACTGCCACAGCCTTGCATCTCAGACATTGGCAAGTCTTAACCTCCCGAATGCACACTGCCATTCTGCAGCAAGCCAGATCTCGATATCTCCGGCACTGCCGACAATCGACCAGGTCTTAACCAACAACCGAGCGGCAGTCAATACCGTTACCAACCTTCTTTCTTGCAACTGTTCGTTCGATCCCAACTTCGGAATCCTTCTTTCCTTGATTTGCTCGAAGATTCTTTCCTCCTACGAAGCTATCTCAAAGGGGAAGTTTAGCACCCCAAACTCAGATAGTAGCTCGACAGGGTACTCAGTACCTGGATCACCACAACCAGAACATTTCTTTATGGAGATTGCAATCCGTATTGGCGACTATCAGCTTGAGCCTGACGCGCAGTTAACGGTGCAACTGATCCTCGGTGAAGTTCAGAGGGTCGGCAAGCTCGTCGAGAAATTCTCAGAGCGATTCTGCAAATCGACATCTTCCTCACCAGCTGGAAGCGATGTTGCGGAAGCAGGAATATGCATGTCTCTCGAGAGCTTTCTCAAGCTTAGAGTCAAGAGTACTACTGAGGGTCTAATCAAAGTGCGTAGCTCTTTGGACAGTACGATGCAGTACTAATGCATTCCTTGTTATTGCTCCGAGTCTTGTTCGCGTCATCCAACTTGCATGTATCCATCATCATTCTCAGGCGTCTTTGAACTCATTCTTTTCCCTTGCAGTTCTGCATGTAAATAGAGTTTCGGCATTGTATTTCCCTATTAGCCTGTCCCTGAACTGCATTTGTATCTCATATTGTCTCATGCGGTATATTACTTCTTCCTCTCTTTATTGTTTTCTGGAACGAATTCTTTCGAAAGCTTCTTTGTATTTCATTATTTTCTTCTGGTTGGCCCTGTTCCAGCATTGCGGGACGTTTCCTTTCATCATGTAGTACAGGCAAGACTCCCGATTGGGGTATGGCTCGAGCCGTGTAGCATATGACCAGGGTATCGGCATCTGAATGAATGTGCTCTTCCATAAGTGTTATCGTCTCTGTACCTGAGCGAAGTACTCCGTGCTGTACAGGAATACAACCTTCAATACACCGAGCTAGAAATGCCACTTGAGGGCCATGATGTGAGATTGATCTTCGGAGATTCTTACCAATTCAGAATGTCCAACCCATAGCAGAAATCTCGGTCGTTGCTGGTTCTACAGCTTCCGCATATGTGGTACAAAACGCTCGTGCTTTACGAGGCCGAGGTCGACCGGTTCTGCTTGCGGCTGAAAAGCACTTAGAGCTTGCGTACCACCTCTGAGAAACTATGCGTGGGGTATAACTTCAGATTCTGAGATGGTATTTTCCTCCAAGGCTGATCCTTATCCGAGAGAGTTGTTAGGCAGCCTGATTACAGGCGGAAACACTTTCTTCTTGTAGGAGTCGAACAAGTCTGGACTTTTAGGCTCTCCGTCTACGCTCCCAGTCAGCTTGCAAGCTTGTTCAATTGGGCGGTACCAGTATAATATCGCGTAAAGAAAAGCGAACCGTTTCTCTGAAATTTCAGCTTACCGGATGAAAGAGGATGGAAGCCGGACGTCACTCCACTTCCTATCGATTTCTTTGGAACGGTCGGAACGTAGATACCACCTTCACTGCTTTTGACATGCGACGACAACATGTGATTATAACCACTGGGCAGAAGTAGAAAACATCAAAAAATACGGGTTTGTGTAATTTAGCGTACACAGTGTACATGCAAGCACAACGAAGCAGTATTCCAAGCTTCATGGATAAGAATCAAAGTTTGGTTTCTACCCGCAACCACTCTACGCTAGAAACGTTGTTAGATATTGACAGTCTGCAGTTCATTACGGCATGAACGGTACTTCTTACTTACCTATTTAACATGTAATGTAGACTCTGTGACGCGAAGATGAAGCTTCAAAGGATGACTGCTCGCAGAGAACCGTGTGAGGCCCAATATGGCACCTTCCAGAAAATATCGACTGCAGCCCCACTGAGGCGCTTTCAGTTGCATTCGAAACCCTGGTTGGGTTGTGCCTGGGGTACAGCATGACATGCATGAGTAGATCTTGATAGATATCAAGCAGATCAGACAGCGCCACCCTTTCCGTCATATGTATGCATATGAGGTCTTGCCCGGAAGGCATTTATTTCGCATTTCTGCTGAAACCAGAGGCGGATGCTACAATCATAGCCGATGCATCGATGGGGTTCCATGAGGTGCCTCCTCCACTTTCCGTCAACGATCTTAGAGCAAGTATCAAGAATTCTGCCAAATAGAGACTCGATCGTGAATGGAAGCTAGTAACCGTGTATACGACCAACAAGGTACAATGTCGAGGGACTACTCGAGTAGAGAAACGGCGAGCAACATTGAATCTTGTATGCATGTATCCTGCTGTAAAGAAGAGAGTGGGTATCTGAATAATGTATGCCTGGATAAGTTAGCTCAGTTCTAGCCGATGTAAAGCATACGGGATATTGCCTTTACAACTGCATGGTATCTAGGATGAACTGACTTTCAAGAGATGTCCTGACGCTCGCTATCGTCGGCACTTGACACTCAATTCAAGTGCCGAGCACCTATTTCGTTATCTTGACAGAAAGGAAGTATTGGAGAGGGTTCCAAGGTGAACTGCATAGTACATGATGTAAAGCTTCTGCGCAACGCTCAGATGTTGGTAATATCTATGATGCTGTCAAAATGGCCCTGGTGCCTGTGTAGCTAATGGAAGCTGGCATATATCTCTATTGTCTACCCGATACCAGACTGCGACAGCTCTATGCATGTCGACGGGATCGACATACGAGTATTGTATGACAATGGTAGTGAATCTAATGATCCAGTTCCCTCATGATATATATCTACCGGGTGTGGACCTAGCCTGGTAATGTTGCCAGATTCGTCAGCCCTGCCGTAGAATTAATGGAGCTTTATGCACTGGGGGACAAACGCTGACTTTGGCGAAGATAATTCGAGATTGATGAACAGATTGCTATGATAGAGTAGTTGGCTACTTCTCAAATCCAACAAGTCGGTTTGTTAATTATTGGCCGGAGGAATTATCCGCTTTTGTACCACCCAGATGTGTGCCACATATAACGGTTTTCGCCATTCACTTTGGCCGCATTGGATATCAGACCGATCTCCAATACGATGACCAAACCAAAAAACGACAAGCCTTTTTCCCCGCCAGAGCCAGAAATACAAATAACGCCTCAGCCGCCGCCAGTGCCCAACACCATTATCATGGTTGTCTGAATCTGACAAAGCTGCGGCCGAATGAGTAGGGTTTGATAGCTAGCTGCTGACGAAGGTATGCAGTGACACTTCGATCTGCATATCTCTGGCGTTGTACTGCCACGAGAACAGCTCTGGTAACGAAAGCATCTTAACTCTCATGTTCATGCTTTGCCCCGCGTTAGCTAGTACCCCCGACCTCCGCTTCAGATTCGATACGAGCTCCCCGAGAAAACATGTGCTCCAAACGCGACCGCGGAGTATACCAAGTCAATTGATCAAGAGAGTGCAAAGAAAGGCAGAAACGGCGCTGCCGGGAGCATAATGAAAGTGTATCATGTTCCGACTGTAGATGCATCGTGGAATCATGTATGCAGTACAGACTTATTTGTCTCTCGATAAATCGCAGTATCGGAGAAGGCCGATAATAATGATACTTGTCTGACTCTGTCCTATGCTAAAGGATGCTTCTTTGACACCCCTATACAAGAAAACCATCACCGTATAGCGAAGAGAAGGTTTTATACCTTCAGGTCGGTTATGCATGCAATAGCGTCCCAACTTCAATCATGTGGACGTGGTATTTCGTGCATGCCTAAAAGCTTAAACCATTGTGCCGCGATTGTGCAGCTTCGAGAAAAGCAACTTTCAGTAGCTCCGGCAACCTTCGTCATATCCCGCTGAAACAATTTCCTAAGAGGTACCACAGGTGTTACCCAATGCAACGGCCCGAGTACCAGATTCCAGGGTTATGACCATCACCCTGGGTACTTCTTAGTAAGTAGCCATTCAACACCAAGCTCCTTTAATCTTCGTGTTCAGAGCCCGGAGAGCCTGGATCGGCATTCCTCAGAATAGCGTGCAGTGCGGAAGTTCCCGGTGCTGAAACACCCATCCAGCTGGTGAGACTTCCGTGCTCTTCAGTACTATTCAGTACTAAGTAGTGACTGGGTATCCGTACATCCAAACAATGAAGGAGGTCTTGTGGACTCGCTCGAGTATGGTGTAACATGAGCCTGTCAGGCCTTTGCTGCCTTATACAGCTCCGAAACCAAGTTTTTGTATCCTTCTGAGGAATGCTCTTGCGAGGAACTGTGCCATGTCTAATACACGGCATTTAGGAGGCGCGTCAAGGTTCGAAAGCGGATTCGCTGAGTCGTTCCTATCGTCGATCTTCGGTGACCGAAGGAGCACTTTCGGGGTTTTGTTAACAATAACTGGGTATCTCGGACTTTACTAAGCTCCGAGTGATTCACCAAGAAAGGCGTTATCTTTCTAGCGAAGTGTATGTGTGAAGTTCCTTGCATTTCTCGGAAAATTCCGGCTGGTATCGGCTCAGATCCTTGATGTATTATCTGATATAAGATAATCATTAACGATCAATGAAGTGGGCGTATCAAATCCTTGTTGCATTCTGAGATCGAGAGGAGTGCCAAATGTTGCAAATAATGAGCTTGCCGAATGGAGTCTCGAGGCCAGTGAGTTGCCTGCTTTCTGGTGGTTAGTACATAGTACTTGCGCCACATTTGCAAACCATTCTCTTACCTTTTGATCTTCTCGTTAGTCAAATCCCAAACTGAGGCGTTTGGTAATCTCAATAGAATAGATCACGTACGTGGAGCTTCGAAGGGCCTTTGACCAGACCGTTCCAATAAAGCCATACCCCCCGCTTTCTACTAGAGTAAACAAAGAAGTCCGCTTCGTTCAGAGAACTACGCTCTTTATATCTTCAGTTGCCGCTCAACCCAAATTAATGCGGAGGAGGTAGAATTTGCCCCTTTTCGATGAGAGTAGAAGACCAACTATGGGAGGAAAGACACCGAAAAGCCGATACAATATCCGATCAGCATTCTGTGTGGTTCCTTCGGAAAAATGGACCGTCGTCGCGTCGTAAGCTGCTCGAAGATGGCTGTAGCACCCGCTAGCTCGTATTCTTTAACCATAAGTCAGACACCGGCTCAAAGTGAGCCATGGAAGCTCTGTCCATGGGATTATCAGCATGAAAGGAGATCCTCCAAATTAGCTGATGGGATGGGTGCTTCTATCAGCCGGGTGCGTATTATGATGCATGCCTTCTGGTGATTTACGGCATCGGGTGGTTGTTTTACCACTGTAAGATTCTTGTCCAGGACGGGGGTGCGATCCCAAATTCTAATTCCCACTAGTTAGCTGTTGAAAACAAAGCCATAAGTCAGCGAATCTCATCACTTACTTAGCTAAAGCAGTGAAATAGAGCCCCGCATATATAAATATGCTAGAGGAGTGAATCTCAAATGAGGAGATCGAGAAAGTTTCTATCTCCTCAAAGACGTCGAGATCCTTGAATGCAGCCGAGAAATCTCAGATGTGCAAAGAGTCGGCTGATTTTGACCATTTTACTCGGATATCTCATCCAAGCATATAGCACTGAAGCCCAGCCACTAGGGTAATACAAGTATCAAGTCCATGGTCTCATCATCCACTGCTTTGGGAGAGACCTATCTCCTGTGAAGATGACAGCCATGACAGTCAAACCTCAAATTCTTATCTACTCCGGATGGGGACAGTCAGCTTGCAAATCCAGATGAGCCTGCCTGAGCTGCTTTGAGTGATCGTGAGATCACAGCCTTGCCACTCTTTCACCGAGCTTGACCTGGAACATCCTGAGAATTGACTTACAGATTGCGGAGTGCACTGAGGAATAGCGGGCCTCGCCGAGGTTTGGCGGCGGGAAGCTGTTGATGAATTCGCATGAAGAAGCCCGATATGATAGTCGACCTGAGAAGTCGGCAATGTTGAAGGTGAAGATGCAAAGTTTGGCGTCTTGAATAACGTGTCGCAAAAGAATGAAGCCTTTGAAGCAACCCGACAGGTTTGTGAGCAGGTGCTACATGGTAACTCCATCGAACGAGTATTCGCTTGCAAAGGGTGGAAGTGAGCATCGCAAGCCAGGTTGTTGTTGCTGGTTGTTGCCGTTATCTGACATGACCGCAAGAGGTACGAAGTGTACAAAGTATATGAGGAGGATAATACAAAGAAGTATATGAGAAGGATAATGCAAGTTTTGGAGGTGTTCAAAGCAGATGGCTGAGATGTTGGGATGGTTTAGTTGTTAAGAGCTTGAATTGGGTTCGGAGTTTGAGGTGGCCAGTCGTTCAAGAGACGACGTCAGTGCTTCAAGTTTGTGTAGAAGTTTCAGGTCGCCTGTCGGCCAACTCCGAAGGCAGGGCGATTATCTGATTTGTGATCTTATCGCTGGATTTCACTCTTCAACTTTAAATTTCCAACGCGTGCCACTGAACGACACCACACAGCGTAAATATCTACAAAACTCTTACTTGAGTACTTAGTAGTATTATTGGCATGTCTTTATGGGCTTAACCAGCCGATATCATGATCATCGATCGTTAGAATGCCTATGCGTGTTACTGTGCACTGTGACTTTTATGATACTCACTCGCACGATCGCTACGGGGAGGCCAGGTATAATATTGAGACATTGAAAATCGGGCCAACTACTACACTCAATAGCTAAGTACCTAGGTCCTATGCTTGCATACCTACCTAGGTAGGTACTTAGCTATGGACTTCACTTTTACCGCGATAACAAGTACTTGATCTGCTAATCTCCACTGCATACTTATGTACGCTCTTGGCATGCCTCCTCTCCGCGATCGATCCGCATGGCCCGTCATGTCATTACTAGAGTCTCCAACATGCCATGCTACTAACCCTATCATTCAAATCAAACTGCGGGAAATCTTTGAAATTGAATATTCCCCATCCAAAAGGAAGGTCAAATGTGCTTCGACCTCTGCAGTTGGGGTGCCTGAAGGTGTAATTTAGCTTCGACGGTCTAACAATGCGTATGCGCGAAGACGGCGCGCCTGGGACTATTTAAGAGGAACTTACTGGTAGAATACACATTTAGTCCCTCTAAATCCGGGTGTAACTGAAGTGAGTTCGTCGTTATATTTAGTGCCCTTGAGAACGTTGGAACAATCTCCGTCACCGAGTGAGCTCCATTTAAACTAGCAGTAAATTAGCTATCTGTACAGCTGCAAAGGCTGGTAGATTGTTGCTCTCCATAGAAATGGGCTACTCACATAAGCGCAATCACCCTCAAAATCCTTGTCTATGCAGCCATACACCATAAAATTAAATACTGCAGCGTCGACCTGGTCCAAAGGGACGTTCGGAGGATTGGATTGAACTATCGTGGCATTCTCCACGTTGAATTCAAATCCGGAGTCGAGTTTCCGCGGAAGTTGGGTAGGGGTAATCGCAATGGCGTGGACCAGTCCTGAAAATGAGAAAGTTTGCAATGTTAAAATTAAGAGCAGCTGAGAGAGCTTCATGATGATGGTATGCTCTGGCGTTTGGAATTTGCTGCACTTGTTGTTTAAATCGCTGGTGAATTATGGGTGCTCGTTTATATTAGAGGGAGCTCACGACAGCTGCCAATCACGAGCTCAAAACTCGGTATTAGTATATATCTGCTTGCCAGCCGGCGTCAATATTAGCCTGACGACACGACGATCTTCCTACGTACTAGCCAATTAAGCCGCTAGGCAATGTACTTAGTATTTAACATACATTAAGTACAACTTACTTAAGTATGTACATACCAACACATGATAGGGGACAGTGCTCTTGCGCAAATGTGACGGGATCTCCCAAACCTTCCCTTTGGAAGTTCTCGCATAGGCTGTCCGGTCAGCTACTAGCCCCTTGCATTCTGTCAATCTACTTGTCAAGATAATCTTCCCGGTACCCGTTTTCGACGGCAGTCCACATACTTAATTGCCGTCCTGCTCCGAATTCCCGTGACAGGTATGCATTGGAAGTATAACGCTGCGGGCCCTTCTTACTTTCATGGCCTACTAACCCACATGCACTCATGATTATAACTCTCACACTCCTTTATAATAAGAAACTTGGATACTACTTTGTTCTCTGACTATACAGCGGTATCCCGTCGGAAGTAGTAGTATACTATTTGTGTAATTGGCATGAAACTGATATCATATTAGCAGAACCCAGAATAAAACGCTCCTGAAGCTTTGAAGTACAACTCTGGCCTGTGAAGAATTATACTTCCACTAGCAGCGTCTAGTGCAGGCTAAAGAGCTGATTCTATCATTCATAGAGACGCCATCCTTGAAAGGATAATCCTTGAAATTGCCAATCACGGTCACGCCGTATATTTTCGGTGTTTTACGACCTTCGCAATTTGCATGCCTGTAATGCAATCCGCAGTCAGTATCCATATCCATCCATGATACTCGTTACCAAATAGTTCCAAAGAGATTACAAGTGAGTAAACGAAAGCGCCAGATTTGCACACTATGAACCATTGCACCGAAAAGATTGAGTTTGAAATACTGGAAGGCGAACTCACTGATAGAAAATGCAACATTGATCTGGAAAGTCAAATCTGACGGAAGTGATCTTATCGTTGAGGTAACTGCCCCCTATGTTGGCACATTGTCCATTTATTTCGGACGTGTAGTAGAACTGCTAAGGGTCAGCTAGATCCAGATCCAACTTGGGGGTGCGGATGACATACGTGCACACAGTGTCCCTTGAAGTTCTCATGCTCGCAAGCGCGGACACTATACTGAAAAACTTCTTTGCGTCCGTCCACGGCATTCTCCAATGTCTCAAAGACGGGTTGAACGGTAGGGAAGGGTTCCGAGACGATAACGGCGGCATACGGAAGGCTTGCCAGCGTGCCAAGGATGGCGGTGATGAAAATGCTGAAGAGTTTCATGGTAATTCCGGATGCGGTGTGCCTGTTTGGAGCGTAATACAGGTGTTTTTAGATCGTAGAGAAGATCAATGAGGATATCCAGAGCTTGGGGTCTGAGACATACGGACCTTATAACATCATTCACTCTATAAATCAATCCCCGACCAAGTGAGCATCGAAACAAGTATAACCAGTTTCCAACCGCCGGTTTATAGCAGGTGGTATCATATCCATTGTAGAATATCGGAACATAAGTTACAGATTCCCGTCTTGGTTCGGTAGTAAACCGCTGCTACTCCGTCCTTGAAGGCGGTACACTAGAGTATAGTAACATACCGGTCGCCACTGAAGCTCCACGAGTTCGTTGCTGTCACGTCAGGCAACCTGTCATTCTTGTTCTGCAACATGCAAATGCAATGAACCATCTGATCATGCCGATAGCCTTCGAAGACAGCAGTGCCTCTTTTCTGGTTTGGATTTGAGAATCAATCCCGATTCTGAAGGCGCCGTTCAAGAACAATGAAGCTAAGGGGATAGGTACTTCTTACTACTACTGAAGTACTAGGAAGTAAGTACTGCATATTTATATGAGCAATTCCGAACGTCAAAGCTACTTTGATTCAAGCTCTAGCTCTCTGCTAGATCTTTCGCTCGAAATGTCATATGATGTGAGTACCGTATTGCAAGGTAAGAAAAACACCAAAGAGATACATACAAGTATATATCCGAAGCTCAATCCGTTTTGGTTCAACTCGGAAACATTGATACTTCTTTACTATCATATTAAGCGTTTCTCGGCACGCACAACCAAACGAGAACCACCTTTAAATTTTACAGGATGCCAGTGGGACCTATGAATGGCTCCTTAAGCGCGCCCAGGAAAGCGGCACATCATAACTTGATTATCCCCATTGCGCCCCTGTTGTTCCGTTAAGCCAGTTCCAACGAACACGGTTCCGAGACGGGACTGTAGGCAACCGTTGGCCAACAAAATCACGGCCGACCGGCTATTCGCGAATTCGTCTTGCCCACATGAGTCTGCTGAAATTGACTTACAGGTGATGGAAGAGCCTGAGCTCCGAAATCCCAAACCAAAGGAAATGCCAGATGCGAATCATTTTTCTCTAGCTGTAGATTACTCCGATCCAGAGGTCTTAAGACCGGACATACTCTGCAATAACGCTTCTCTCCTTTCTCGATACAGTCAGGTTTATTGAACATGGACATGTGTCAAGCTGACTTTTTCCCATGGTTAGACATCGAAGGTTGTAGAACGAATGACACGAGAACTTGATTGAGAAAGGCGCCATACACGAACATACTTCTGACTTACTGTCAAGACCATACAAGGCGACCTGCAGCAAAATTAATTAACCGAAATGTGCAAAAGTAAGCATTTGGAGAACGTGGAGATACATACGGGTTTTGAAACCTTTATTAAGTAGGTACTTTCGGAGCTATCTCTCTACATATCTGGCGCTCATGATGGCGGCAAGCATATCAACTCTTGTCTAAAGTTGAAGGAGTCACCTGTGTTGGTGATTGGCTCGATGGATTTGCCGTTGTTGACCTTGCTACTTCTTATTCGTGAAAGGTT
Organism: Ascobolus immersus RN42; assembly: GCA_003788565.2. Classification (NCBI taxonomy): domain Eukaryota; kingdom Fungi; phylum Ascomycota; class Pezizomycetes; order Pezizales; family Ascobolaceae; genus Ascobolus; species Ascobolus immersus. The sequence continues at coordinate 1,381,664 of ML119645.1, read as the reverse complement.
TGTTACTTAGTAGGATGGAACTGGCTAAAAGAAACATGAAGCACAATAATCACTACCCGGACTTAGTAAGTACTTACTGACATTACCAAGTGGCCAAGCAAGCCCAACCCTCTACCTATCCCCATATCCCTCATATTCCTCTTCAAACACAACCTCAAGGATCCCCATAACACTCCCAAACGGCTCCCTAACAGCCCTCAACTTTAGCCTTGTGTCAACCTTCGCCAACAACTCCTTCCAATCCTCTTCACTCCTCTCCAAACTATTAAACACCTGCAACATTGTCAAGTCACGAACCCTGAGCAATCTCTCCTTGGACAATGGGATACGTCCGGGCCGTGGTAGTACAGTATCCGCAATAATCATTCGTGATCGGTTCTTCATCGCGGGAACGAGGTTTTTGAGGATCAGGATGGCTTGTTCCTCGGGCCAGTCGTGAATGATCATACGCAGGAGATAGACGTCGGCACCTTTGATGGGTTGCTCTTCGAAGAAGTTGTGGGTTCTGTAGGTGATGCGGCCTTTGACATGCTCGGGGCAATCTGCAAGAGTTTGATCGACATTGTCAACCACCTCACCTAGATCCTGTACGACAAACTTGAGGTGCTTATGTGCCTTTGCCAGCGCCTTGGATGCATGCCCGGTAGACCCACCCACGTCGACGATGGTGGCGTTTTTCGGTAGAGAGGCCCAGGGGAAGCCGGCGACAAGATGCTTGATGTCAGTGCCCTCGACGCTTGTTACTGTCTTCATGTAGTTTGCAAACTGCTTTGTCCGGTTTGCGTCTAGCTTGAGGTGGTCAAAAAAGGGAATGTCGATACCCATAGCGAGGGCATAGGCTGTTTGATGTTTCTCCTTTGTGTCTCCCCATTTCTCTGTCGCTTCAACATGTTTGAAGGCTGTTGGTGCGGTCGTCTCGGCCATCCAGAGGGCCCAGTCCTGGAAAGCTTCATTGGTTGCAAGGTGGTAGGAGGTGGCAGTGTGAGCGATGCAGTTGGGGTAGGGCTCACAGAAGAGGCCGGCAGTCATGGCCATCCGGGAAATTGACTTGAGTTGGGACTCGGGGACATGGGTGAGGATCGAGAGGCGGCGATAAGAGATGGGCTCGTCGTGAGGAATGGCTTGGAGAGCTTTGAAGTGGAGCATCCAGCGAACGGCGGTGAGATGTTGAACCTTTTGCTTACATTAGCGGAGACTAGGGATTCGGCCATCATTCTTCTTACGCCAACTTGGAGGTTCGGGAGAAATTCAGCTGGGCCTTGCGCTAACTGTTGAATCTTCAAAGAGGCATCTAGAATCTGAGTTCGAGCGTTCTTGATTTCGAGAGGTGCATCTGGAGGAAGGACATTGCTTGGAGCTTCGCGGTCGAAAGAAGGCTGCACATGTCCGCTCGTTCGTAGATAATCAGCAACTATTTTAGTTGCTGAACTGAGCTCGTTTGCCAGTTGTTCCAGTGGGGAGTGTGCAGCCATTGTGGAGACTTTACTGATAAGCTGAACTCGTAGTTGATTATTCGAACCCTTGCTACTGCCTTTCGGAGTTGGCGATGCAGAGTAACTTATAACCAACAGACCAGTTCACCAAAAGATAGAGGAAGAAGAATCTCTATTTTGTCGGCCCGTTGACTACACATTGCACAGTGTCTCGGCCAGCGAAAGACACCATTCCACCTGTGCTTCTGCTGAGATTTGGTGGAGATTCCCATACGCAGGTTCGGGACTGGAGTTTGCAACACCTCGTTACTGAGAGGTGAAATCGACCCAAGACGGTTCCTTGCATGACTCGATTCCTTTCGAAAGTGGCAGGCTGCTCATCTGGAAGGCTCGAGGCGCATGTTCCCGCCCGAGAACTCCAACTTTGAACCGTTCATATGTAGTAGTCGGTGACCGAGCCATTTCTCTGCGTGCTTGGTAGCAAAATAGCAATGGACACCGGTGTCCTCGTGCATCTGTTGAATGCTGTACTGATGTGTGAAGGGAAGATTGGTGTTGTTGCTTCTTTGATGCAGTGACCAGTGGAGCGTTCGGTCATTGGTGGAAGCTTGGACCAGGCAAACACCAAGGCACTAACCGAAAGTGACACCGAAGTCTTGGTATGCTTTCTGTGGCCACCCCACTTCGTCTCACTGGAGTCCCGAGAAGCAACAACATCCAAACTACTTCCATGGGCAACACAAAACAACGTTACAACTTTTACAGCTCCTGTCCTCTCTGGTGCAAAGCCTTTACTCCTTTTTTTTGAAACGATTTCAGCAAACTTTCAGGTCCTCTTATTCTACATCCTCCAGTCGGCCAAGTCGGTGTTCGAGATCGAGAGCAGGATGATCAGACAGTTCGACTGAAGTCAAAATAGATTCGACATCTCAATGTACAACTTCTATCCACCTTCACCATTCATGTTTATCTCATTGTTTGCTTTTCACACGGAAGAATGGCAGTCCCGTCGCTTTTCTAGGACCTTCACTAACATTTAGAAAGCTTCGTCCCACCACACAAACACCGGCCACCGGCCACCGGCATGTTGACTCAACAATAGTCCCGCTTTGGAGCTTCATGAACCTCCGAGATCCCACCGACCGGCCCACCCTCAAATCGCCATCTCGACCACTCCACCGGTCGTCGCTCTCCTCTTTCCCACGACGGAGTTGCCGATTAGCCTGGGCGAAGAGAAACAGGATCGGATTGGGTACGATACGTACATTCTCAACGGCACCGGTTGATGGGCAGAAATGCAGGTCAGTCGGGCTATTTACAATAGGGTGCGGCTGAATTCGTATTCGGCGAGCTTTTGGTTCGGCATCGCATGTGGCAGGAGACAAAATTAAGGCGTCTTCGAGTATAATACATTCTTCATTTGATGGCCCAGTGAAGCATTGGATGCACCTCGTGCAACTGCGAGAACAGAGACCGTCGTTCACGATCATCGATCTGAATCGTTGCCACAACAACTATTGCCTTCAGGGTCACAAAACTTCTTGCACATGGCCGGATACGGTCCTTCAGTGTGAGCTGAGCCTGCTTACTTTGGTCCTCAGAGCTGCTTCAGGGCGTCATTGATTGTATTTTAGGTCTACAGTGCCCAAAGTCAAAGTGAGGTCCCGTTGAGTAGATTAATAATGTTGTTCTCTGAGAAGAAACAGAAGATTCGAGACGATAGCTTCCATTGCCCATGGCCATGGAAGGTTCTTAAAGCATTTAGAGCTACCACACCAGATGTGGCCCGAAGCAAATCAGCTGCTTGAAGTGTATTATTATTATCCCACCAAATGTATGTGTTTAAGCCTGGCGCCACAGTTGTACAGCATCGGGCTGAAGCGATGGTATAACCAACTCCTGGGTACTCGCCAATGCTTCCCCATACTTCTAACAAGAACCTACTAAGTATAGCTACACCCGCCACCATCTCTTTCGGATTAGGTTAGAATGCACTGGATGATAGACATCTCCGAGAGCACGATATGACAGACCCATCTTGCTTGTCTCCATTCCCGTCAATCCGGTCGAGGAGGCGTCATTCATCGAAGATGTTGAGCATAAATCGATCCTATGTACGGGTGTTGGGTCCGGCATTTACAAAACTCTGCAGCTGCAAGATCCCATCCGGCGGAGTATTCAAATACTCAATGGCAAGTGTCCTACTCAACACACAGCTCTAGTAATAAGACGAGAGCGGCTGAAATGTAACAGCTCGCCTAAGTCGAATGATTCATCTTGATAGGATGCCTTGAGTCTAGTATTGGTGATCGGGAGGTTCTTTCTGTTGATAGCCGAATAACATGGCAGGGGCATGATCGGTTATGCATTGTGTGTTACTCGCCTTCCAGCAGCACAGTAGTTAAAAGAATGTCCTTTCTCTACAGAATGTCAACGGACATCTTCCTTTCATTGACTCCCTTTACCATATTTGCCATCTTCCCCATCTTTGCAGCATTTGTGGTGGGTCATAGTCAGGAACTTTAACGAGTTTTCCATCATAGTTGATTCGACATGGTTCCTTTTCGCTCTCTTTTCGCCTTCACCGTTGCAATTTCAACATGTTTAGCAGGCATAACCAAGCCCACGGAGGTATACTATGGGAAGCACGGAAAATCGGTCAAGCCTTCGATAAAACGGACGATTAACCTGACTTGGGAAGATGGTGCTCCAAATGGCCAAGCTGTACGAAAGATGATCAAGATGAATGGACAATTTCCTGGCCCAAATATCGTTGTTACAGAAGGAGACTGGCTGGAAGTAAGGGTCAACAACTATATGCCCTTCAACACTACCGTTCATTGGCATGGTCTAGAGTAAGAACGCTGTATCTTCCGCCCTTCAATGCATGGTCTAACTGAGTAATAGAATGTACAATACACCATGGTCCGATGGTGTTCCCGGATTGACGCAAAAACCGATTGAACCCGGGCAAAGTTTTGTCTATCGATTTGAGGCAAACCCGCCAGGACAGTACTGGTATCATGCCCATAGCAGAGGAACTTTACAAGACGGCCTCTACGGTGGTCTGTATATTCGGCACAAGCCTACTGCGGCAAGGCCATTCCATCTCATATCAACCGACAAAAACGATATTGCCCAGATGCGGAAGGCAGAGCATACACCAAATCAGATGATGCTGAGTGACTGGACCAACGCCACGAGTTGGGATTACATGGATGTACAAAGAAATTCTGGCGCGGCATTCTTGTAAGTCATTCCTTCCGAGACACAGTCATGTGTTCCCATGATGAACATGAAACAAGTACTGACTCTGCGACTCTGAATAGCTGTGCCGATTCAATTCTTCTGAACGGCAAAGGCGCGGTTTATTGCAAGGACAAATATTGGATGACATCTCTTTTGATTCCTTGGATGCAGGCTGCCTTTATCAATCAGACCGTAACCGACAAGGGATGCTTCCCGTATGTACCCTCCACCCAAGGACCACCAGGCCTATACAAGTACAATGAAACGTTGATTCCCGATTACCTCGACCGCAAATGCATTGCTTCGGAAGGCTTCAACGCCACAATCATTGTCGACGAAAAAGCCGGCTGGGCAAGCATCAACTGGATCATGGCAGTTGCCGTCAAGTCAATTACTGTTGCAATCGATGAGCATCCTATGCATGTTTACGAGGTTGATGGTCATTACATCAGACCACAGGTTGCTGACTCTATTCAAATGTTCAATGGCGAGCGATATAGCGCTATGATAAAGCTCGACAAAGAACCAAAAGAATACACAATCCGTGTGGCTGGAACTGGCCTCGACCAGGTCATCTCTGGCTTCGGTACTCTACGATACAAAGGCACTCCCCGCAATAAAGCTCTTACACCCTCGATCGCCTCCCTTGACTATGGTGGAATTGGCACCTCCAAAGAGATCCGCCCTCTCCAGAATTCCCTCCACTATCTATCTCCTTTCCCAAACACCATCCGATTCCCACCCAAGCCAACTCCCAATGATCAGATGTTCTTCCTCAAGCTCGGTCGTCTCAACTACACCTGGCAATGGACGCTTGACGGCAAAGACATTTACGCCTCTGACCGTTCCGCCTACAACCCCCTCCTCTTCGAGCCGGACCACGGCGACTCCACCAACCCCAACCTCGTCGTCCGCACCAAAAACAACACCTGGGTCGACATCGTCTTCCAAGTCGGCTCCAACCCCCTCCAACCCATCCAATTCCCCCACAGCATGCACAAGCACTCCAACAAAGCCTTCAAGATTGGCTTCTCCATGGGCATTTGGAACTACACTTCAGTTTACGCTGCTTGGAAGGCGCAACCCGAGGCCTTCAACTTTGAGACTCCGCAGGTCAGGGACACCTTTGTCACGACTTTTGATGGGCCGGGCTGGCTGGTGGTGAGGTATGAGGTTGTTAATCCGGGCCCGTTTTTGCTGCATTGTCATATTGAGACGCATTTGGAAGGGGGGATGGCTATCGCCATGTTGGATGGGGTGGATAAGTGGCCAGCTATCGAGAGTATTCCGGAGGAGTATAGGAGGTATGCAGGGTATACCTAAGGAGGGACCTGTGGTTCTCATATGCAAAATCGAGATCTTGTGCCTTGAGGTGTCTGATTATGATAGGACTTTGTTGGGAGCATGGGGTGGGTTGAATTTTCAGTGTACTTTATTTTCGAAAATTCACATATGTTGATTAGCCGCGGAATGCTGAACGTTTGTCGCTTGTCCTGCACTGCCTGTCTGTACATGATGCAGGAACATACGGCTTGCTGACTTCACAGTTATTAGATGGCGAGAGATGTTGTACTTCTTTACCAGTTATGCCGAAGGTCAAAGGTACTTAAACCATCTGAGACCATACTGGATCCAAGTCGGTATGAGTCGTAAGAGCTGGGTGAAATACGAGCTCGACATTTTCTTGGTTTTCGTTCTCACATTGACCCACTTCTCTCGAACCAAGATAAGTCAACATAGGCCCAAGCAGCAGCACCAGAACGGGATGAGTAGAACAATATATGGAATTAAACTCGAGAGACATTGACAACAGCAATGAATGTTTGAGAAGCAATTTGCAAAGCTCGAACGGCAGCAAGCGAACAAAAAAACAGTAGATGCATTGAGAACCATCTCGTATTAACGATATAAAACAAAAAAGAAATCTTGAAAACACAGCGAAGCAAAAAGTAACTAGAAGGACTATTTGGACCTTCATAACAAAACGTGGACACCCATTAGACCCCTCCATAACATCATATTCCACCACCTCCTAACACATAACCAAACCTGACAGCCTCTCCACCTATATCGTAACCAACAACTCCGATCTTCCCATATCCACATTATCATCCAATCCGCTCAGATCCGGCCAGTAAGGTACCATTGCATCTGCCGACTGGACATAGGCGTTGTTGTACAATCTCCAATAGGGCGTTCTGACCTTTCTCGCCGGGTGGAATAGGCCGGCCCAAACGTAATTCATAACGAGGCCCGGACCGATCGCCATGCGGATGGCATCAATCGCCTCGATGATTCTGTCAATGACGTGAGGAGATGTCTCGAAGAGGTTTGGATAAAGAAGATTGAGGAGATGCAGCATGGCGTCCTCGCAGCCAAGACCAACGACGCCGAGGGCAATATGCTTCACGACTGTGGCCGCGGTCTGACGATGTACTTGGTCTCGGTCGATGAGAGCATCCTCGAGCAGTGGAGTTACGGCGTACACGTAATCCTTGGCCATTTCTCCAATGTATTCGAACACGAAGGTCAACGACTTCAGGACACCGTTTTGAACATTCAGTTCCGGTACCCGGTACTCGTTCATGAGGGCTGGAAGGACAGTAAATGGCGCGCAAGTTTCGGCAACGATACCAATGGCGACAGCGGTACAGACACGAGACTGACGCTCCTGAACACGAAGATTGTTGAGAAGAGTAGCAAGGACATCTTGAGGACCGATGGCTTTGGCAATGAAACCGAACGTATTGTTGGCTGCACGTCGGATACCCTTCTTGTGAGCCTTGAGCATGTCGAGGAGCTCGAAGCAGATTCTCATCCACTCACGCGCAGAGACAAATTCCGGTCCTCTATCGGCAATACGGCCGACAAGATCGATGGTGTTCTCCTGGACCTTCTCATGTCTGTTCCTGAGAATGGGAGTCAATCTTGGGAGGAGATCCTTAATTGGTGGCTGCATCTGCTGGATACCGACGACTGTGACAATACTCCTCAAGGCTCCCAAGATCGATCCAAGGACTTCCGGGTATTCTTCTCCCAGGTATTCGTAAAGGACGATACCGAGCTTGCCCATTAAAGCATCTTCGCCGCACTGCTTCATAACGATAGCAATCCGTGAGATCAAGTCCGCAGACTGCTGCCGTACCGCAGACACCTTATTATTGAGACGCCAGAGAATAGTGGAGACGATCTGTGGCAGGTATGGCTTGCAGCGAGTACCTAGGGCGTTGACGACGGTACCGAAACCATTGAGCATGACGATATCCTCAACACTTTGCTCCTGGAATGCAAACAAGACACCATCAACCAACCTCTCCTCCAAACGCTCGTCGATATCAGCAGCACCAAGAGCACTGCAGATCTTCTCAATTGACTCGAGAGTCATCTTTCTGTATGCCTCAGACTCATCCTTGAGATGGTCCACAATACGCTGAATGATCTCGCCTCCTCCAACCTTCTTTGCAAGGTCGACAGTGGTTTCGACAACCTGGCGATAGTTTCTCTTGTCGAGAGCCATACGGCGGACCCAAAAGCATTTGAAGAATTCCGGAAGAACGTTCTCCTTCAGATACGCAGCAGTGACACCTTCAGTTCCCGCACATTGCGACACGACCTTGAGGACCACCTTCTTCATTTCTTCATCGGGTGACTGGAACTCGCGAAGGACAATTTCCATGATCTGAGCGGTATAATAATTCGCATGCTCTTCATCGAGTAGGGGAATAACATAACCAACAGCTTTGAGAAAACCGGTCAAACCCTTGCCTCTCTGCTTTCTGGCACCAGTCCAAAGGGGATGGAGGATAGATTCGAAGGATTCGATACCGTATGGCGAGGCAGCCTCTGCCAAAGCGGCAATGGCAAGAGATGTCTGCGTCCGGACCTTTGCCTGTTCATCCTCCAGGTTGGGGCCGATACAATCGACAAGACCAGTCAAATGTGGGAGAATGGCGCAACCCATAAGAATAGGAATCTGTTGCACGATCTTTACACCGGTGTGCCTAGCCTGCCATGATTTCTTCGAACGACAAACGGCTCTGAGGAATGGCAAGAGGGCGGGGATGCCGAGAGCGGAGGCAACGACGGCGAAGGCTCTTGCGGTAGTGTTTCTGACATATTCATCGACGTGGTCAATGTCGGGACGCATTGTCGAAATCATGTGGGCCAAACCGGCGGCTTTCGATAAGTTGGAGATAATCTCGCGACCTTCGACACGGGCATAGTAATCTTGATCAATCAAGAGAGGCTCGATAACGACCAAGATCTTGTGAACATACGGCCTAACCATGTCATCCAACTTGTAAAGAATACGGTCAATAACCTTGACAAGCAAATGGCGCTCCTGGTCTTCGAGGGTTTTCTCCATAAGGAGCGGAAGAATCTGGTTGAAAAGAGGACCGGCGCCGAATTGACGAGCATTGTCTGTAAGTTGTCTGAGGGCCGTTTTTCTCATTGGCGGTGTTCCATTCTTGACCTTGAGCAAGAGTCTCATAATCTTCCTCTCCTTCAGCTCCTCCACTGAAAGCTCATTCTCGTCCGCACCATCCATAAGCTTGCCGAAGTATGTCATATCCTCAGCCTTGAAGAACTGAAGATCACCAACACCGGGAAGTTCTGTCGGTAACTGCTTTCCGAGCAATTTTGCGTTCTCAGGATCCTGCATCATGAAGCCACCCAGGCCAGACGCCGAAGCCATTGGTGCAGGTGTCGACATTAGCTTGCGTGCAGGGGTCCTAATGGGAGCATATCCTGGAGGCGGTTCAAGAATCTTGTAACCATCTGACGGCAGCATCATATCCAGATCCTCATCCGTAAGCCATGTGCTTCTGGTACCATAAGCAATTGTCGGCAGTATTGGAGCAACAACATCTGGATGAAGGGGGGTAGCCATCCCAGACCCACCAATTGGCGTAGCAGGTGGAAGAGCAGGAGCCATATCCCATCGAGAACGCCGACTTGGCTTCGTATCCTCCACCTTGACTGTGCTTGCATCCCACCGACTCTTTTTCTCCGTCGGCTTGCTTGCATCCCCACCCTCCTCGGTTGTTGTGACGTCCCATCTTCGCTTCCTGCGCTTCTCGCCGGCTGGTGCGTTCTCCTTGTTCTCCTCAGGCGTAACCGTAACTTCCTTGAGGGTCGGTTCGTGGTGCGTCTGTTGTGCTGGCAAATCTCCAGACTTCATCTTCTTCTCGATCTCAGCACGAACTCTAGCCTCCTCACGCTCCAATTCTCTCTCCTTCATTATCTCCTTATAACTTCTTCCCTCGCCATCTGCATTTGCTGGGTCGGCTCTCGTAGGCGTCAACGCTCTGTCGAAGCGTCTCTTTTGGTAGTCCGTTTCTCTGTCCGCGATTTTCGAGTTCTTTGCCCTCTCACTCATCAGATCCATATCATCACCGACGTTTGCAAACTCGTTGAGGATCTCCTTACTGGCGGTATACTGGCCGACCAGATTCCGCCTCTGCTCGCCCTCGCCCATGTCTTCATCATCATCATCTCCGTTGACAGCAATACTGGTGTTGTATCCGGCGTACTTGTCCGTGTCGCGATCGTAGAGTGTGGTATCCATAGATTCGGTCAACGAGACCTTTGTGGAATCGCGCTGGGAGGATTTGTCGGCGAAGGCATTTTTGGAACCTAGCTTGAGGTTGTTGCGTTCTTGCTGGAGCTTTTTGATCTGCTCAAACTCGGCTTGAGGCCCTGTCAGTAGCTGCTTGTTGTATCCCTCGCTCACGACGAAAACCGCTGGATCCTGGGGAAACTTACAATCAGCCATGGCGTTGGTTGTTTCGCGATTGTCTTGTTATAAGGAGTGGCTTCCTCCAAACGTGATGCTCGACCACAAGAAATCAATCAGACTTGGATCGCCTTCACAAGTCTAAATACGTACTCCTTACTTGCTTCTCGGGATTACTGCGTTGATGTTGGGGAATTGTCGTGGTATAAGACGTGTGTAGGCCGTAAGTAAACGGAAGGCGGTGGCCGTAGACGAGGATATGTTGCGTTTGAGTAGCCCTGGAAGCCTAGTTCGGTGATGATTCGTGTTTTTTGCCTGTGGCAACAATTTTCCGCCATTCGGTATTAGTAAGCGGTTGTGCACGGACGTTTACCGCCCATGCTATTCCAAACTCGGAAATTTTGGCGTTCTACCATTGCGAATTGCTTGCATCAGTCCCATCCGAAGCCTGCTTCAACACTTAGTGCTCAACTGAATCTGCTTGATCTAGAATATCATATTTTTTGTACATTTATAGCAATTAGCACGTCCGGAACCGATTTACAGTTTGATCTTTAAGGCTTTTACACCATTTCTGGCCGGCTCGGCCATCCGGCCAGCATGCAGTCCAGGCCACGTACTTTGTCTATGTTTTGTTTCTCTTTAACTTTCATTAGAGCTCAGTTCTCCTTTGCTGGCTTCCTCACACTTTACGCTGCATTTATACATAGCTCCACCTGAGTTGAGTACTTCTTAGTGAGGTCTCGAGGTCCCACATGCACAATATTGTATTTTGGCGAGGGAAGTAGGGTAGTCCGGACGTTGACCGCAATATATACTAGTACCTGCTTTATAATTCTTTGAGTAAGTACTCCCCAGTGAGAAATCGGCCTATGAATGCCCACGCTTGACAATGTAGAGAGCCACGCACCTATTTCCAGCTTACCACTTCTAAAACAAGTACTTAAGGATGCTTCCGAGTCCTATTTAATATTTAGTATCAAGAAGTAAATAGGTGTTCATGAGCTTCAGACACGCCGGAATGGACTTGATTGTAGGTTTTAGCCACCTTACCCCGCTCATTTTCATACATCGTTGGGGGTAAGCTGAGAACTACACGATCTCCGCCGCGGCCTGCAGCCTGCATGATTAGCGAGGCCGTCCAAACGAGACTGCTTCTCCCCGCACTTCTTCAATCGATAAGTATAACCCCACCGCTTCCACCAGACAAACCACAAACAACACTGGACAAGCGATAGACATTTCTCAAGGTATTGGATCATGAACCACAAAACAGGGAGGAAGATTTGATTTCCATCAGGGTAAGTATATTCTGATGTGAACGAGCTGATTAAACTAGAAGGCCACCAAAATCATCTACAAACGACATATACCTTGGCTACAGCTTATACTCAACTTCGCCAACGACTTTATCCTACCCATCCTACGCTTCAACCATCCACCAAAATGGTCCCGAATTACCATTAACACACCCTACAAGCGAACCAGATGCAATACATACTAGAAAATCTTCGAGGTGGGCCCATCGAAGACGGAAAGTTCGAACATTGGATAGAAAAGCGGCATTGCAGAACTGGAAACAAGAAAGCAAGAGGCACACAACTTCAACTAAAAGACCTACGACTCAACCAAAGCAATACAAAGAAGCGGAGCAGATAAAAAAGACACAAAGGAGAAGTCCAGCACCTATAACAAATGAAGAAGGGAAGGAATATACGAGACAAAATATTGACAGAGAAAAGTCAAAAAACCAATAGTTGGAAGAGAAACAACAAGGGGGGAAAAGGTGTAGTGGCGCAAAAACCCTTCTAAATGCAAAACCGTTTTTAAAGACACTCTCGGAAACTGCAAACCGACAAAGGAAAAGAAGACAAGTTATGTCGAATGTATAAATGACTAGGAAAAATATCATGCTGGGTTTGGTGTATACCAGTGATGTATGAACGTGGTGATGGAACTTGGTGAGTTCTTCAATCCCATCGTACATCATTACGTTGAAGCAATCTCAACAGTGTTGATTTGGACGTTCTGACCTAGTACGCCCTTAGGACCCTTGGTAGCAGCCATCATCACCTCCTCCCCCCATGAAGTTCTCGAGCTAGCACCAGTCGAGTTCTCACTGGTACTCGAATTTCCACTGCTCACATCATCGCCGGTAACAGCACCACGACGAGCCTCGTTCGCCTCTTCGACTGCCTTCTCAACCTCCTCAAGTCCACCCCAAGTTTGAACCGCCAATGCGCATTCGGAGCACACCTTCAATGCACACCAATTGCAGCACTTCATCTCCAAGTCGTTCTCTTCGGCCAAACGAACACAAAGCGCACAAGTAACACCGGCGTGCTGCACCGGAGTCGTGGTCATGTTCTTATGGCCTTGCATGCAGTCAAGCTGATGCTTTGGGAAGGTTCTCGGCTGGAAAGGAATGTGAGCAATTGTTGGAATTACGGAAGGGTTGCGCAACGAACGGGCCATCGGACTTGGACTCAAGCTTGTTGCAGAGGATGCAGGATGTGAGAGGGTACCAGTTGGAGATGGTGGATTCGTAGCTGCTGGCGACAGAGATGGGCTTCGCTTCGAACTTGGTGGTCGAGAGTACTGGCCGCCGTTGGGCATCAGGTACTGCGATTGTTGCATGCTCTCGCCCCTGCGAGGATAATGTGGTTGCTGGTTCGCACTGGCAATCCGTTCAGGATGTGGTGCCATCGGTCCGCTGAAGCCTGGGAACCCCGAAGGTGGTCCCCTCATCATTCGGCCTTGTGATGGAGCTCTCATTCTCGAGCTTGGACGAGTTGCTGGCCTTTGAGTCGGGCCAATATATTCGTGAGGACTAAGAGTCAGAGGCAACTCTGCGCCTCTAGGATCCATCTGCGCCTCCAGGCACGACGAGGGACGGGCCAGTGACACTGCAGATTGCGTACGAAACATGCCGTCCATCCTACCGGGTCCATGCATTCGAGGGTCCCCGGTTATTGTGTTTGCTATATTACGGACAGGTTAGTTCTGTGTTTCCTGCAAAGGGAGATCATCCGTTCCACAACGTACCTCGACTACCATTTGGACCGGGAAGTGGCCTCCCTGTGAAGCTCCTTTGCGACCTCAAACTCATCCTGCGCGGAGTCTGGTTCGCCTCAATCAACGTTACGATTCCACTAGGACTCTCGTCATCCAGAAAACTATCACGCTTTCCCTGCAACGAAGTGGTCATGAACTCGGTTCGCGGCGACAGGAAGGCTCTTGGGTAGCGATCTACCACTCCCAATCCTTCCAAGCCAAGGAGGTCTGGCGGGCCAGCTGGAACTGGAATTTTGATGGGTCCTGCTGGCGCTGTCTTTGGTGGTGGGCCTGGTCGTCTCCCTGGATGTGGCTGCTGTGGGTTTGGATAAGGTCGCTGAGGATTTGGGTGTGGTTGCATTTGGCGAGGACTCTGTGGTGGTCCGTATTGCCCAGGCGGTGGTGGTCCTCTCATCCTTCCTTCCGGTCCTTCAGGTCTCCTCTGTGGCATCAACCTTCTGTCATCCATCGTTCCGTTTCCTTGCTGCATTCCATCTTCGGGCATTCTTCTCCTTTCCCGATTCTGAGGCGGCTGTCCAGGATATTGTTGCCTTTGCTGTTGATATTGCTGAAGCTGTGGAGCTGAGTTTGAATGAGGTTGAGGCTGTCTTAGATGCTGTTGTGGGTGTTGAGAAGAAGACTGTGAGCGAGGTGGGAATTGCTGAGATTGTGGTTGTGGTTGAGGAGGAATTTGAGATTGCTGCTGATCAGAGTGTGGCTGTGAAGAGGAAGAAGTAGATGGGGAGAGATCAGCCCGCGGTCCTTTTTCTTGTCCGGCATTATCAACGCTAACCACAGCACTCGACGAATTCGATACAGTAGGTTTCAGGGATGTTACTGGCGTTGAGGGAATAGGTGGAGCGGAATCCAATGTCGGTTTCTGTGATTTCCGAATGCTGCGTCTTCGGCGGAAATCCTTTAAGAAGTTCATGATCCTTTTCGCTTTTTTTTGTTATGTCGTCAACGCTTCGAGACAACCGTTGTTCGGAAATTTTCGGCGGTTGGACGGGCGAAACGAGCGAACGATTGAGCGATGGAGCGAGCGACAAGGGCCAAATGCTGTTAAGGTTCGGACAGTTGGCGGATGCTCAAGCGATTGTTCGAGAAGATATCGTGCTCGTCGAAGGATCTGTGCTGCTTCCCTTTGTTTTCCTTCTTCTCTTTGCTAGGGCGAGGGAGAAAAAAAAACGGAAAGGATAAGTCGGATAGATGATTTCAGGTGCTCGTGAAGGGTAAAGGGAAAACGAGTGACGAATTTCAGTGCCTTAAGCTCAGCAAGACAGTTCCAAAAAGCGAAGGAAAGTGAAAGACCGAAGAAAAGAAGATCAAGAAGAAAAAAAAGAGGACAAAAAGTCGGGAAACCTGGAATGAAGTACTTCTCAACGGCCCTCCCCTCTGTCCTAGAAATTAATGGGGATTGGTGTCTTAGCGGGTTTGATCAAGCAAGCCGCCAACACAACTTGCAACTTGCGCGAAGCACACAGGATAAGATGCCCGCCCACTCATGGCCTGGGTTGGGTTCCCCCCCTAAACGACCGTCGAGGCTATGATGACAGACCTCGCTAATTTCATCCCACGACACTGCCGAGTAGCGATTGGTGAAACCATGTCCATCAGTTCAGTGCTAACGAGAATGGTCATGAACGAGAACTGGCAAGCTTGTCGTCGACGGGATGCAGCACATCTTGCAAAGCAAGAATCATCGAGATGAGAACACCATAACAAGCAGAACAGGTCAACTCTAGTCTACCAGAAGAGTTTGATGAGATTCAATTTGCTGCCAACTCTTGCACAAGATCTATCTTCACACCGTGCCTTTGGAGGATGAGCAAGGCCTCAAGTTTCGAAATATCAGCTTACCACCCAGTTTCCCGGTTGTGGATGCAGTGATTGACGCTGAGGCACCGTATTTCTATGGTTCGATATGAGTATCTCTGCAATTCACATACCCATGGAGACTTGAGGCACCCTTCGTCACCCTACGATTCGTCCATCGGACATTGTCCATAGAGGTCATAATGACCATAGCCTCCCAACAGTGATGAGATAGCAGTCACCCATCGATTTCGGCATTTACGCCCAAAAGGTGGACCGGCTTCGACAATAATTATTCACTAGATACGGATAAGTACCGACTTTTTCGACCCGATATTCTCGGAGTTGTGCGTTAAATGGGGATTCCATATGTGCTCCTATCAAACGGCCTACTCACAATCAATGCTGCGTCTACGGGTCTCATTTTGATACCATTCTGCAGAGTCTCGACCCGTCCCAGTGGAGCACCTGTTATGCCCACAACATGAATGAACGATGAGGATTGGACAACACCATTCTCACGCAATTGGAGCTGCAGAAAACCCCAACCGCAGTGTTCGTTTGGGAACCGGTAGTTTTCCGTTCCGCACTTTGCTGCCCGAATGCAGCTTAATATGGAGGCCGTCAACTTTCCCTTTCAGCCCGGTACAACACAGGTCCCCCCACAGAGGTGCATCTCGTTGTCAAGGTGCTTCATGCCAGCTGCGCCTTCCCCGGCTACCGTTTGGTCTAGTTTGGGTGCTTCGCTCTCTTCTTGGTTACTCGTTAACACGGATTTGGGTTGATGTCTTGTGGCTGGAGGATTCGAGCCTAACCTGAGGGTTTATTCGGCGGGCCTCATACACATCTCCATCATCTCTTGGTCTGCTGGTTTGATCTGGGACTCGGTGTAGCACCGTAGATCGTTTTGATGTCTGAGGTATGATAAGTTCTGACGTGGTGGTGGTCCGTTCGTTCAGTGTGAAGTGGACAAGGGCGATTGCTCAAAGGCGTGATATTCTAACACAACGGATAGGGCGAATGCTACAAAAGGGAAGCTTCATCCGCTCCGATTACCACTCACCGGCTTCACGACTCGATGGTGCTCAACTCTGTCGTAGATAAGGATCACGGGGGGCCATTTCCAACGCAATCTCTCTCAAAGCCACGCCGGACACAAACGTTTCTGCCAGTGCGACTTTTCGTTATCGCGCAGAACGCACCATCAATCAAGGAAGGGAGACGCGTTTGGGAGAGCGATGAAGTGGGATGGGAAATGAGCGAGGTTGGGTCTGCCTGAGTTTGGGACCTGCGGCCTGCGGATCCTTTGGGGATTGGGACCTGAGTGACCGTTCGATTGGGACTGCGCTTGTTACAGACGACAAAACAGAGACAAGAGAAAGACACATACGGTTCTTTGCTTTTTTACAGCGTCTTCGGCAAGAACGAATTGAAGCCCTCACAGACGGACCATCGCTGCACAATGAGATGTTTTGCTGATCAGCACTCTTCTGCATCTGATTTGCTTCTTCTTCCTCACTTCATCACTCAATTCGTTGAGCGTGGAAAATAGAGCACCACTCTTGAGCCGTGGAACTGGATCAGAACGCCACCAGTTCTGAAAGAGCGGACTAACTGTAGAACCATGCCGTGATATTTTTGGGAACTTGATGCATTGTGCTCGTTGTTGTCCGACTCCGGAGCTCGAGTGACGACTCTTATGGGCCGTGTCTGCGGAGCTGAAAGGTGCAGCTTTGGTCTCTGGGCAAAACAGTCTTGACTCGAAGGATGTTTTATGATCTGAGAGACGTTGATGCGTTGGACGTCTGTAACTACTACCATGCAAGCTGCTTATACGATGGTGATGGAAATATGGAAGCGAGCCTCCATAAAGCAGTTGAATGCTGTGGGCTTGATATCAAAAAATATGGGAGGATCGGGGTTTCAATTGCGCCTATTCACCATGTTCGATCTGTTCAGTGGAAAGCAGGTCTTGCCTCGGGGCATTTCTAATTACAACGGTCTATCACACTTTCCAATCGGGGCCGGACCCACCCTCGGCCTGCAGTACTGGAGACAAAGTTGTTTCCGGAGAAATCTCGCATGGCACAGCTCCTGGTCCTTCATGCTGCCTCCCCGATCTTGTCAGTTCACTTGCCGTGCCGTTTCCGCTGCCACCACAGAGTTGAGCAAGGTCACCATCGTGTTTTATCTTCCTTTCTTTTTCCTATGTACCCTAACGCCGCAACCCCTGTCGACCTTTCAAAGACACGCTTCTGTTCCGTTTCTGGCACTCAACCAACGCGCGGAACCATCGACCCCTGCCAGTTATTTTCGAACTGTGGCTTGACTCAGCGCAACGCTTTGCCTAATCAATCGATAACCCCCTGTTCTTACTTTTCGCGCTTCTCTCTGCCATGCAGAATTCGTGGTTCTCGGAAACGCGCAGGCCTCGGGGCGGCATCTAAACTTGATGCTGGTTAGCCTGTTTATGGCAAAGTTTGAATGGCATTTCGATGGCGCTTTGCGCTGCATCAAAACAAATGCCTATGACGTAGTTGCTGTTACAGGGGAGGAGACCTCTGGCGAAGCGACGGACAGCATCGCGACTGATACAAACGAAGGGAACCCTGCTACAAACTTCCCGAAGCAGCCTCAAGGCCACCAGAAAACCTCACAGTTCATATCTGATGACAGCTTCCCTTGGGGTCTTGTCCCTGCTGCCGACCTAAAAAAGCTTGAATATTGAAGGGATCTTCTCTGCATATCGGATGCTCCCGAACTGTGGAGGAAGCCTTTGATCTGATGCCTGGGACAGGTGCGGAAAGTGCTGCAGAGTTGCTTGCTTTTGCGGGCCTATAATTCGCTCATTAGGGAGTTTAAGCTTCCTTGCCAATCTCAGTGTCTCGGAATCGGAACAATTTGTGATGGCTGCCAATTTGCGTACCGGCCGGCAGAACCTGATTCTTCTTCATCGGGCAGAGGGACACTCAAATTTCCGGTGGAGAGAAGCGGAAGATGTTAGACCTCGATGTTTGGGGTACTTGAAGTACCTCGGAGGCACTTATCAGACTAGTGGGACTGGGAGATTGAATTGTTGGAGGAAACCGGTGTTGGATTTGATCTTCAATCTGGCTGCGTCGTCAACGATCAACAAGGAGCAGCAGATCATCAACAGGTAGTTCTTGAACATCTCGAGATGAGATCACATATTCGATATTCGCAACAACTGTACAACCAAGCTCTGACCTTACCAAGGCCTTCCAGAAAAGCATGAAACGCTCGTCAACCGCACAGTTTAGCCGGAGTAGCTACTTCAGTCATCTCTTTGATTCTCGAGCTCTTTGATTCTCGAGGTCCAAATAGCTACTTGGACACACTGTACTATGTTTCAATTTCAGCTTTGTTTGGTGAATGCTCGGACGAAAGATGGCATAAGCTACCCGACAGTAGTTGATTTGAAAATGTCTTCTGGTCCATGCTCTGGAAGAATCTAAACGCTGCTGGCCAAAAATCAGCTGGATGCTATCACAGCTTGACGTCAATTGACCTTCTCCTCACTTTTCCTGTGTCAGCCCTGGTGGTCCGCAATTCGACAGGCTGTACATATATCGAAGGCCACCAGTTGAGCAATAGCATTTGCCAGCCGGTATTTTTATAAGGTTGGGCCAAGCGCTTGTGATAAGCTCACTTTCGGGACCAGATTGATGGGCCAATTCATCAAACCACCTTTGCATCGAAAGCAAAACTTACGTATGCCAGAAGTACCATTCTTTACTTGCTCAAGAGTCGCTTCTACACATGCATGCCTTACAAGGCAGGTGAAGCAGAGATGGCAGTGGTGGTTGGCGGTGCTGGATTGAGCGATATAAATAAAGTATCGTTCGAGGCTGCATACAAGTAAAGATCCTCAGAACAAGACTGCGGCATCGAACAGGTCCTGGAACTCGACATCTAACGGCACTATATGCAGGATATCTAGGTATGTACCCTGGGTTTCTGAACCTGTCCTTTCATTAACATCATATGTATGCAGGGTCTCGACAGTGTTCATGATACTTACTTCTTAGTAAGAAGTATCTGCACGATGTAACTGAAGCACGCAAGGCGTGACCAATTGAGGAACTGATCGATGATCACATAAACATTTTACCCAAGGCACTATCGCCGGCTTGGAAGTTACCCTTCAG
The DNA here is from genome assembly GCA_003788565.2 of Ascobolus immersus RN42. NCBI lineage: Eukaryota > Fungi > Ascomycota > Pezizomycetes > Pezizales > Ascobolaceae > Ascobolus > Ascobolus immersus. Next base: position 1,362,207 of record ML119645.1, on the reverse strand, counting down.
GGTCAGATGGTTACTTCGGAGCATTGAAATACAGTTGCGCGGAATCCTACCTACATTTGCATCGTGTAACGGCTTCGACGTTACGAATCCCGGGAGCGGGCATGGACGGAGAATTGATTAGTTATGGCCTGCAGGCCGTAGTAGCATTTGTGTAGGATGGACTTTGGGATCGTTGAACTCAACTCGTCATGCGATCCTCGTTCGCACGTCTCTCGATGCTCTCGTCCTGTGAAAGACACCCAGGCCAAGGAATACAACGGGCAATCACGGAAGTTCAGGAATTTGAATATCCTTTATCTTGGTGAGCCTCTGTCTCTTCAATGAAGGACTTTTTAACTGGCTATTGTGAGCCTCATGTCTGACAGCTCATAAGTCTCACTCGTCATTGAAAGTAAGTATCACTCTCACCACTTATTTCCCCAATCATAAACGGGCATTGGCTTACTGGATACGTCTCAGGTAAACTACCGAGGATAAAGTTTGGACTGACATTATCTTACTAAGGCCTCACAGCAAGTAGGTTATAGATTCAGGCATTTATCTGCATGATACTGTACAATAACAAGTACACTTCCGGGCCACAATTATCGGCATGCACTGGCTTATCGAAATACTGAGACTGCTAAGTACTTAAGTACTTACATACTTAGTACTTGTCGCCGGTAAAGTACGCCATATTCTAATTTAATTCGATAGCGAACTATGCGCATGCACGCCCACGGAGCCTCTATAATGGCTTGAAGCAAGTATCTATATCATAAAAGGGGCAGTTCTACATGCTGCCGGCAGTGGAGACAAGCGGAGTCCACTCTTTCGGCATCGGGAGCCATCAGTGCAAATCGAAGGGTAGCAACCGCTGGAACCTGAATTTAAAGAAGGCCACATAAAGAAGGGCTGCAGTGGCTTGATTTGGTAGGATCTCCCCTCGAAATTGGATGCCTACATAGTACTTACTGAATACCAAAGAGCTTGACGTCGGCCGGTAGAAGGGGCATTCGGATACCCGCGCCTTCGGGTACAAGACATGCAATAACTAAGGTAATTCAATAGATGAGGCACATCTTCACAGGCACAGTTTTTCGACCTTCATTCCTTTCAGCCTACGCCTATCTACATATGAGACCAACACCTCACAGCTGTCAGGTCCGAACTGAACGACGTTTTCGATCTCAAGTTCTGTCAGGAACGCCTGTTTAACCATACTGGAGAATCTGCATTAGGAAGAGGCCACGCTCCGATAAGTAGATACGCAGCTCCAATGTCTCTGCTTTGGCCTGCCATTGGAAAGCTTGTTGCCCTCCTAGCCAAACTGACCCTACAACACTCGGTCATATGTACACACAGCACGATGTCCCGCTCGCCTCGAGTACTTTCACAGGGCTTTAGGCACCAACCGAAGCAGGTGAGATCCTGGTTCTCGTTTTCAATGTGGTCTAGATCGATATCTGGCTGCTTACTTAGATGAGTACTTGTACTTGTACAATTGTACACATACATACCAGCACTGGGCACGTACCGCACGCCACCAAGGCCCTTGCTGGCCTCGCCTATGCATGGACTTCGTGGCCTTCGTGGCCTTCAAGATAAAAGTTGGAAAGTTGGAAAGTTTCGAGATGCGGCGTCGAAGAAAGGTTACAGCCGCTTAGCTGCTTCATCTCCGGTATCAAATATCAACAGGACCTGTCAATTGAGCTCGATTGCCGCCGATCAGAGCCATTGTGATTGATAACGTTGCTAGCTACTTAGTAAACGCAAGCAAACGGCAAGGGCTCAGAAAATCCAGGAAAAGGCAAACATGAGACGACACTTGCAGCCTTTGCTTCATCGAACACCTTCTGGAGGCCTACTTGGACTAGTCAGTATGTACACGAGGCTACATGTATTAAGCTGGTATGTACAAGTACTAGCTGTACATATGTAGCTACTTACCTTTCGACCTACATACATGCACACCGCATATATCGAGAAAAGCTGGGACAGGTCAAGGCAGGAGAGGGAGCAGCTGCAGTTCCCGTATGTAGCGTACATACTTACCGGGTCCTAATTAGGAGGCATTAACGAAACGCCAAAGTATGGGAAGTCATATCCGGTGCTTATTTAAGTTGTGCCTTGGAAACATGCAGGACATGGCCGGGGTTTCCAAGGTTTGCCATGCTTATTTCGCGGTATTATTCCCCTTGTTGCTAGGCGGCCCTCGCGATCCCAAAGCGAAAAGTCGCGATTGTATCTCCCCATCCCGATCCTAACGAGAATCAGGGAGTCGAAATGCTAATTATTTTCTGAACTAGGTATGATAGGTAGTAGGGGCTACCTGTACTTCGTACTTGTACGATGTACGGTACACGCACTTTTCTAACGACTCCATGCACTACCCACAGCACAACATGACGTCGCTCCTCCACCGGCAACGATACTTCCGTGAAAGAGACGGTGCCTGGCGGGTTGCTAATTTCGTCAAAGCAACGCGAGCAACACTTTGGGACGCAGAAGCGACAATATGAACAAGGCGGATCTACGATCTAGAACCATTACAGAGCATCCGTACGTTCCGGGTCCTGTTTTCTCACTGGCATTTTGTCAATACTGGGAAGTAGAGGAGCAGGATGGTCTGGAAGGATTGGCGAGATGGACATGCACCCCCGGGCGACTTCCGGTAGCAACGATGGATACCTGGGATCGCCGAACTGCGCCCACTTGTAGATTGAGCATGACTACTCGCAACCCGCCTCATGGTGAGCTGCACGAAGCCCTGACTCGGCTTTGCTGTTGGGCTGGTGAGGGAATGTCGAGAATAGAGCATTGACATGAGTCTATGTGTGCAGGCATTGAAGAGGAGATTGATTAGGTCAAGCTGGTTTACAGCATGAGGCAAACTCGAGGGATACTTACTTTCAGCAAAGTGCAATTAAGGGATGAGTACGGCTATTTTATACTAGAATGTCCCAAGTATGCGGGTTTTCTCGCCTGGTTTATGTTGCAAAGTACAATCATACTTTTGCGTTCTGCGATGCTTAAAGATATTCAAGACAGCTTTAAACTCCCGAACCGCAGAAGGAAAGTACAGTGAGCCTCGCCGTTATTAACATATTGTGAAGGGCAACGATCTTTCACTCTTCAGGAGAGCCGACATTGAAGTCAGAGAACTTGATGTCGTCGTGATCTGGAGAAGTGCAAGACGGGGTTGCTGCTGATGTGGTCGGTACTAGTATCGTTGGCGACAGTAGTGTCATGAATGTTGGTAAACAGTCGAAGCAGGTGGCAAGTCGGAGAAGAGGAGACGGTGAGCTTCATCTGGGATGGAAGTGGTGTCTTCTGTAGCAGGAGGGACGGCGACTTTGGGTCAAGTGGGTAAGTATACGCTATGGCACCGACGAAAGAGACGATAAACAACAATTCGGCTATTAGAGATTTGTCAGTACGAGGCGGTTATGGAATGCGGGTGCGGGGCTGCGAACAGAGAAGATACTTCACCCCTTGATTAGGAAGCATTTCTTCGGCTTCAGCATTCTAGGTACGAGGAAGTATCTCCATGGTCCACAATTCTGTTCAGTTTCCAGGAGCTGACTTCATTAGTAATTCGAGACCCATCATCACAGAACTTGTCGACATGTCTCTAATTCAATAACAGATACTTCTTAACCTATAAACTCCCGAAATAAACGCCCAATCCAAAAAAAAAAAATCTCCGTCATAAATCAATACATCAAGTTCGGACCCAGCACCTAATACATCTGATACCCACCACTTGCAGCAATAACCTGCCCACTTATCCACCTCGACTCCTCTCCTACCAGCCAAGCCACAATCGGTGCAATGTCCTCCACCAGTCCATCCCTATTGTCCACCGGTGTGGCCCTGCTAACCATTTCGATAGTCTCATCGGACGATTCCTTCATCATATCGGTCTTGACAAATCCAGGGTTCACCTGGTTCACTGTCACACCCCTCAGTCCAAACTCGACTGCCCAGCACCTTGTGAGGCCTTCCAACGCTGCCTTGCTCGCACAATATAACGAGCAGTTCATATATCCTCCTCGACTAGCCCCACTGCCAATGTTGACGATCCGTCCACCTCTCGAAGGAAGGTGCGGAAGGACGGCTTGTGTCAGAAAAATCGCAGCACGGACGTTGGTATCGTAGACGGAGTTGACGGTTTCGTGAGTGACGTCTTCGAGAGGAGTAAAGTTTGTGATGCCGGCATTGTTGACTAGTATATCGATGGTCTGGCCAAATGCTGCAATAGTATGGGCTATGATTTTGGCTGGAGAAGCTGGATCTCGAAGATCTGCTCGTATGCCAATAGCAGCCGGGCTGAGAGAATCGACAGGTGCCTTGGTGAGCGAGTCGATACGGTTGATGAGGTCGGTGACGAGAGGGGTGCTGGAGGAGGATGCGTAGGTTATAGCAACCTTTGCCCCACGTCGAGCCAGGTCGAGGGCTATCCCTGCGCCAATCCCACGAGAGGCACCAGTGATGATGGCTACCTTCCCGATGAGGCTTGGAGACTCGTTGGATTCAGTGATTGGAAGAGATGGCATTCCGATTGCGAGAGATGGCATTGCAGTTGAGAGATTGTTGCTGCTTCGATTTGATGGTGATGTACTGGTGATGATTAGCAGATGCTTGAGAGAAGCGATGGGAAGGAGTTGGCCTTAAATGGTCAGAGAGGAAGTATTCTCCCAAGACGGCCAAGTAGGAACTGGCTAGCTTGAGCTGAGGTTATCCTGGTTGCTGGGAGCTCTGGAAAAGTCGAAAGATCCTTTGTCGAGCTTCGAAAGCTTCGGGCAAGCAGGAACCCGAAAGAGGCGAGATTGTAATTTGGATTAGTATTGTTCAGTGCCTCCTCAACGGCGAAGCGTGGGCAAAAGTCTGAGCCAAACATCCCAAGGTCGGTGGGGAGATTGTGTCGGTTGACAAGATGGACGAGGATGTCGAGGTTTATCTTCACCGGGACGAAAAGATGAATCCTAAATGGGTAATGGGGATGATTAGTCATTCCCGTCATGCAAATGGCCGACTCGGAATCGGAAGAGCATGCGCAAATAGCACCAAGAGTTACTATTGTTCCTCATCAGCTTAGATCCGGTGTCGAGAATGTTGTTATTGTTCATTACACATCTCGTGTCAACATACTTGTTCAGGTGAGCCACATGCCACTGTTGATGTTGCTACGGCCAAATGTTCTTGTACAAATCCATCGAATCATATCAGCTCGCAGACAGCTGAACGCTGCATTCAATTAACGCGCATTGCGCCCCTGATTCAGGTTTGCTTTATACATTGTCGGTGTACAACTAAGTACCTGATGTTTTGCAAGAAAGATCATGCTTATATGAGCAGATGGCAATTAGTTAACTGGTAGATACCAAGTAGAGTACATAGCAAGAGTCAAGATTCTGCTTTCTTGGGACGCTCTCCAAACGCCTGGGTGCGCCTGCGCTCATGAATCCACATTGAAATACTTCACAATTCGCGGCTGGTGGATTCCAATGCTTAATATCCGTAGAGCGGCACGATATAATACTTGTTGCATCGTCATCCAGAGTGCCGCCTTATGCAAACTAGCCGCCAACCGCTCACGAATACATGAGATTGCGAATTAAGTAGCTACTTAACTGGGCAATTGACGCGCCTAGCTATTTATGCTGTATTGGCCGCATGCCAGGCTTATGTCGAAAATTATAATGGCGGCTACAATACAAGCTCCAGGCGAATAGAGGGACTGGAAACTGGTGAAGAAGGGGATATTTGTCGTATCAGCAAATGCAATCATTAATAGTGGATAAAGAGATTCGAACTGTTATAGGAGGAAAATGGGAACCGAAGATGGGTGACAAGGTAAAAAGAAGCATGGTAAAAGCCGAACTAAAAGAACTGAGCGCTCGCACACGTGATGCGACCAAGTCCGAGCCGAGTGCTCTACTTACTTAAAGGGTCTCTTCTAATTTTGGCAGTTGCTTGTGCACTTAACTTCTCTGCTTCCTTGACAACAGGCAAGTACGTAACTTACTATCGCGGCTACATTAAGAGTCTAATCTGCCGCTCTCAGTACTGTAGCTGACAATGGTTTTTAAGTGTGTGCTTCAGCTGAGCGCAGCCTCCGCAACTTAAGGGTTAACGTTAACGTTGCTATTCTGATATGTGCAAAATACGAGCTCCGACAGTTAAGAACTCAGTAAGTACATACGTAAGTACTTCGCTAGTAGCTCCAGATCAAAGTGGATGGCGTTACCTTTTCGAGTTTGAGCTTTCCTACAAGTACTTGTAATTGTGTGCATGTGGTATGTTTAGACTTTAAAAATAAAGAAATACTGCCAGGGTCTTTGCTGTACCGTAGCTCAGAATTAAGGTTTTCAACTAGGTTTCATAGGTCGGAGAATTCTAATGCAAGCCATGAAATCGTAGGTTGGTGTACATAGGTCCGATGATCATGATCTATCCGCAACCATGTTTGAGCCAAGTCAAACGGAGGTATTCTGGCCTCGCACGGGCATCGACGACGTTATAGGCATCTATATCCGGAAATAAAACGGTGATGCAGAATACGTAGGAGACGACCATACGCCGTTGTCTGCAAGATAAACACACTCTGCTGTATTTAGAACTCTGCCCTGGCGGTAGGGAGCCAGGAGCTTCAACCGTTCGAACGTTCCAACAATACTGGGAGCCCGGGAGCCCTGCAACACAACCGAAACTACCAAGAGTATACAGTAGATCCAGGGACCAGAACCTTCCGGTTGCGCAACCCAGCGCCTTGGTTCAACAAAGACCGGGGTCTCTGCACAGACAAGCACGTCTTCGCCCCATTCTCCAAAATATCACCTAACATGCGCATCAGCCCTCAACCAGCGATAGAAAAACTGCAACCTGGTTTGCAACGCTCCAAATACATTGGACGACGACATGTCGACACTAAGCACCAAAATAGGAGGGTAGGTGGGGTATATATGAAGCGTAAAGCACAACCAATACTCCAAACAGGCTCATCTTTCCCGGCCACTTCTTAACCTTCTCCTAACCACCGTAGTCTCCAATGCATCGACGGTGGCAGTTTCAATCTTGCGCTTTCGCGATGAAGAACTCTGATCATCCGACCACGGATCTTCCTTTATCTCGTCCTTGACTGAAGAATTCAAGTTGGCCTCTCTCTTCACAGTAACTTCCTCCGCCTTAATAACGCTTTCACCTTCAACAACTTCCTTCTTGACGGTCGTGGACTTCGATTTCTTAGTAGTCTTGGACACCACTCCTACCTCCTTATCGGCGAAAGATTTCAGATCGGCCGTGAACAGAACCTGTTAATGGCAGGTTAGCACAAACTGACCTGCGCATCAATCAATGACATTGTAACTGTATCCTTACCGAGTGCGCCCAGCCAGCCCCAGGCCCCCACAGCTCTCTGAAATGATCACCAACCGCATCGTACAGAGCTTTGGTCATTGACTTGCTTTTGATTTTGTTGAACTTGTAGTCCCTCGTAGCAATCTGCATGACTAAAGAAAAAGTTAGTAAAAGACTACCGGTCTTGACGTTCGCTCCTCACCATGTGTATCAACCGGAACAGCTTCGGTCTTATCCAAACTCATGAGACAAATGCAGTCTGCCACTTTCGGACCGACTCCAGACAGCTGCAAGAGAGCATCATGTGCTTCACGGTAAGGCTTCTCCCGCAGGCCCATCAGCCACCCTTCAGGGAGCTCGTTCACAACCATATTCGCAGTCTGCGCGATGTACTTTGCTCTGTATCCGAAACCAAGTTTCCGCAAAGTCTCCTCGACACCTTTAACGGCCAACTTCTCGGGGGCAGGAAAGTCGTGATACACCGTTCCATCAACCTCTGCTATGCGTGGCCCATAATGTATACAAAGGTTCCCTACCTGTTCTAAAGTCAGCAGCTATATGACACCAGATGTGAGAGATGCTCACCATTTGGCCAATCCGGGAGATGTTATTGTTTGAGGAGCATATGAAGCTAATTAAATTCTCCCATGGATCCTGTCGAAGCATTCGTATCCCAGTAAAGGTAATTGCCTTTTTGGAAAAGTGAGGATCCCGGTCTGACCATTGTTTATACAGGGATTTGAGGTCTGTTGAAAGGTTGAAGTAGTCGTTCAACAGATCAATGGTGCTGGTTCCGCTACCCTGGGCTTCGACTGGGGCCTCAGGGAAAATTTCCCTGTACCTGAGGTGGTCAGGCTCTTGCTGTAACAACAAGACCCTTCCTTTTAAGGCGCAAGACCTAGGATGGTGTCAGAGGCGCTGTTTCAGCACAGGATAAATGTTGTATCTACCAAGTCTCACCAGTCTTCTTCCATCTACAAACATGTTAGAGAAATTCCATGGTTCACAGCGACGCGTTCGAAATGTATGTAATACCTGAAGGATTGTCCACATCGGAGCACGGTATCAATACAAAGCTCGGAAAGCTCCACCGGAAACTTCTTCCACGCAGACATTTCGGAAATCAGAGGTAGTGTTCAGGTGGGTGGGGTGTTTGTGAACGGCGGGAGTTGGTCTGTCGAACGCCCCCGAGGTTGGCCCGTTCCTGCCAAGGCGCTTGCCATCAAAGGGTTAGCTCTATCGTGATTACTAAGCATGCATTAATGAGCCGCATCACCGGTCTCTTGTTGCTTCCAAAAACAACAACTCGATCCACCCACCAACATGTCTTCAGATCAACAAAACTCCGGTAGGACCGCCGCAGACATCAGCATGGGAATGCTAACCGGTAAGCCTACCGCTTTCAGAACTTGTAGTCGGTCTCAATTGACAAGATGTCTCAAGAGCAAGCTCCTCGCCCGCCCTCGACGCACCACAGCCCTGAGGCACCCAAAGCACCCTTCGCTCCGACGTACACGCCTTCCAACGCTCCGCTTCCTCCTACCTATGGCGCTCAACCAACACCACCGCCACCTCCTCCGCAACCATCCTACACCTCTCAACCTCAACACCAAACAACTTACAACCTGACTCCCGAAGCCTACCAACTCCACGCGCGTGCCCTAACAGGCGACACCGGTAAAGCCGACTCCGGACGCTCAGGACAAGGCGCAGCGAGTAGTAATGCCCATTTAGCGGCGACTGCAAGTGCAACTCGCTTACCGGGCGGGTTTGTAGATTACGAGAAACCGCCTCCTGGAAGTGAGGCAGAAGTGAGGGAGTATTTGAACGAGAAGGTCATGCCTCATATCCTCAATGGTTTGAAGGTGCTAGCAAGGGAAAGGTATGTCGTGAACCATTCTGTACAACGAATCTTGCTGACAAAACGTTAGACCTGTCGACCCTTTGAAAGCACTAGGCGAGTTCTTAATCGAACAAAGCAAGAAGTAGTACTGAACTGGGCTACTTGTACGGTAGAGAAGATGAAAGGCGCATAAATCTGGCCGTTTTTCGACAATGAAACCTCTTTCTTAATGCGAAATGGTCGCCTTACCGACATGAAGGGTCGTTTGTCTGGATCAAGGATAGGAAGGTACAGGTACTGTATATGTGTCAACTCGCGACTTTTGAGTTTGCAGAGGCGGCCGCTTGTCACTATCACACGTGGTGAATATGTGCTCCTCGTGAGGCTGATTTTTATAGTTCATTTCTCCTTGAAAGGTCTACCTGTTTCCCTTTACCGCTTGAACGGCTAGACCAGATCCTAGAATTTTAGAAGTACGAATACCTGCACTCCACGGAGACAAACTGCAAATCCATCAATACAACTTACAATTCCTCGTGCTGTCTCTGTCTTCCATCTCGATTACATGGCGCGGTAGCAAATTGCTGCATTGGCCGCAGAAAGTGACGAGTTGCATTTCACCATTTCTATAACTGGCACCACGACAGAGGGCCTTTGCATACCTTCCTCAGAAAACGCTTCTACTAGTTTCCAGAGACTCACAATGGCTCGGAAACGAAGCTATCACTTTTATTCAGGTGCTTCCTGGCTTGGTAATTATGTTCTTCTTTGATGGAAATACCATTCCGGCCGTCGAAGCTAGTTCAGGAATCTTACTGACAACTTGGCTTTCCAGGTTGCCAGATTCGAACTGTCACAAGCTGCTCGGCTCGGCCCGAATGGAGACCAACGATTTTCGACTCACACACCGGTGCACCCCATATGTACATATGCAATAAACCCTGCACTAAGATCTCAGCCGTCAAGGGCAAGCGAATGTCAAAGGGACGCTAGTTCAAGCGAGCTGACTTAGAAAACTCCAGCTCGAAATGTCATTGCGTGGTGTATAAAGAAGCACATAACTTACATACCGACCAATCATGCTTGGTTTAGCGATATCCCCGAAGTCTCAGAGTATGGTTTCTGCAGCCACGTTAATTGAAAGTAGTTTGTCATGGTACAGGCCTGGAACTACGTACGGGTAACCTGGATTTATCTTTTCTATGTTTCTTCTATGGATCCCTCTTCCGTCACGGGTGGCCAGGCACGTTCCCCAGGCTAGAGACGTTACCGAGTTTCAACGGTTCGGCGAACTTTCAATATATATAGGGCAAAAGGGAAGGCACGGGGATCCCGGCGCAGAAAAACATCGATATAGCACGCTAACATAATCTTAAAAGCTCGGATGCTTGCATGAGAGTTCAGAAGGTCATGCAGAGAAAAACAAATCCTTCATCTCATCATGATCCTGAAGATCTCAAAAGTTCGCATCACAACCAGCAGAAGCAGGCTCGAACCGGCCACCGACGCCCGAATGGACGGCTACTGCTGCTTGAAGCATTCCTCGGGTTGTGTTGCAATGCCTTATAGGACTGCTGTCCGGTTCCTCATGTGGCGCCTGGTTTAAAATCACATCAAAGATTAAGTACCACAATGGCTAACGTTATAACGTCGTGCCTCTCAACCATGCATGTATAATGTCCAGTTTTAATGCTTTGCTTATGCTGGTGCAGAACCGAGGCTATTAAATCTACTATCATAGGCTCATGAGCATATGGATGGAAGTTTCACATAACCGTTATAGGGATCATGGGGATTCTCCTCGACGGCATCATCATACCTACTGTGAATGACAGTCCCATATGACGGTGCACTTGGTTTCGCAGTTAATGCGAATTTGGCATTTGCAGCCCAAGCTGTGATTGCAGGCAACATCACAAGGAAACCAGACATGATGCGATTGCAGACTTTGTATCAGACTGCCGCTAATTCCAGTTCTGTATAGAATCCATCTCAGCTTAGATGAGCATCATGATCGAGAGTTTTGCTAACGACGGGCTCTGCATAGCGATTCGAATCTGGCGATCACATAATTGACCGACGTCCGAATAGCGAGCGATTCAGTCCCTGAATGTGCCTTATCGCCTACACTATCCACAGAGCGGTTAGCAAAGATCTAACTGTCGATGACTAGCTGATGGTGCCTGACGCTAAGGATCAACCACGCTTGCGGCACCACAACCTCGGTGCTGTTCTTCAAGATGACATCACGGAGCATAAGAGGCTACATATGAAGCACAATTACTTATTTGTATGTACTTCTGCCCCAGGATACCTGCAGAGGAATTCGCCGGAGGCATATGCTATTATGATCAGAAGGATTTTGAACCTCGGATTTCTCTCTTGAATGGTGGGATTGGCTCATCGTTGGCAGGCTGTGCATCCGCAACGTGTGCATACGTGCAGTGCCGCCAGTTTCCGTGAGCTGTCAGGACAAAAGAGGCATGACTGTGAGGCTGTACTGATACATTTGCTTCAGAACTGTGCACAAAGTACATGCACAGCTTGAAGTGAGCCGGCGAAAACAGCGCTGTTCCGCAAAGAACATTTCTGTACCGATACCTTCGAGAAGCAGCAGCTATGTCTTTCTTTTGCCAACGGCGGAGTGAGATGGGATGATGCAGAACGGCGCAACATCTCAGACATTTGGAGCTGAAAGTCTTATTGCCGAAAGCGGAGGGCTTGCCTATCCAACCAACAGACTCTTGCGCATTTGACTGGAATATACACACCATGGAGTCGGGCTTTGTCGCATTGCTTTTGTTTGCTGATTGAAGGGATTTGCTGCAGAGCTTGCCTTCCGGTGACCTTATGGAGTTGGTTATTGGATCGTTTGCGAGACGGCTGGTCGTTTACATCACGGGTCGTCGTTGGATTCGTCTAGAATCGTCTGGATTCGTCTGGGTTCGTCCCTAAAGGAAATTGTTTGGAGGTTAGGACAAGATGAAAGGACCTTGAACTTTTGACCGGGTTGAGAACAGTACTTGTTGAGATCTCGCTCCTTGCTTGGAGGCGGGAATCGACTTTGACTTCGGCCCGTTCGTCCTCACACGGCCCCTACGTGCTGAGGCTAGCTTGGCCAGGCAGAGAGTCGACGTTCAGACTGTTCTGCGAAAAGCATTCTGAAGCTCTTCTTGTGCGAGAGTACAAACATCGTTGTGAGTGGCAGTTTGTTGTCCTAACTATCTTGTTCAAATTCTCGTCCAATACGTCCAACAAGCACGACGACGGGAATGAATGCGTGGTCGCCTCTCTGTCATTCTGATGCTCGCTGAGGTTCCACTTTGGGGCTATCGATACGAAATGGACGTTGTGATAGGACGACGGAGAATATTTGGAACAACAGAACGCATAGCGCGATCGAGCGCCCATCTTCAAAGAAGCATCGGAAAAGAGCTGATTTTGACCAACCAGAGACTTTGGGACCATTGGGAGCTTCTAGCGTTTCGATATCTCAGTTGCCGCCTTTCGTATCGTTCTGGCGCTCACGAGGCTCCAAAATGCACTCTGTCCAACCAATCTCAATGGCCTTCAAAGATTGCCCCACACCGCAGCTCATGGGCAATCTCAAGGCACCCTATGCATTGGCATCATTGCATCCCCAGATTGTTGGCCATCACTGCCCATCACAACTCATCGCGCTGCTTTTGAGGAGTCGCACTTTTTCTCAGCTTATTCCTTTTTCCTGCGGATAATTTACCGATGATATGGATTCCACCGTTGTGAATTTTTCTCTTACATGCATCCAGCACACCGAAGGAAACCGTATTGAGTGCTGCGGTGCTATAAAATACTCGGCATGCCCCACCCCCAGCTAGCGGTTTGACAAGGGCCCCGTCTCCTGAACAGTCTCGCCATCGGCACCTAGAGCCTTAGTCCCTGAAGACTTATCAGAACTCAGGCTAGCCAGAATTCGTCTCGAAACCTACAGGTACCAAACGAGTCTCAGACGGCGGACCGTTTTGTTTCCCTACGACATCTAAATAGCCACGGCTGCCCCAACAAACTTACATTCTTTTGGTGCTTTCAAGCTATAATTTTCGATACTGGTATCAGAGTTTGGAGAAGGCACTCGACCCGGCCATCGACTACTTTCGATCATTACTATCCTTTTCGAATACCGAGCAGTATTATCGATTATATACCGCCGGTCCCGCCTTACCGTTTCGTTAATCGTCTCGAATCAACTACCCGATTTATCATTCAACTCGACGAGTCACATTACCGTAGTGGGATCTTAGTGAAGATTGGAGAGGAGGAACATAAAAATGTCTGCACCAAATCCATGTCCGCCACCATTCTTGCTACAGACCAACTTTCCAGCAACAGGAGGAGGTAGAGTTACCCAGATATGTATTAAAATGTGGTTTGTTTCTAACGAGTCTCATAGACGTCGTCGGTCGATTCTGTGCTCCATTCCCGACTGACAACCCATTACTACCGGAGATCAGCTGCTGTTTACGATGTCCGACTGAAAACTGGTTCTACTCGGACAGGATATCCTCATTGTTCGTCGGAGCAGAGGTGGTGGCCATTGTTGGTGTGGTTTGCTCAGGGCTTTTGCTTCTGAGTTATGCTGTGCTGCCCGTTGAATATACCCACAGACATTATTTGAGCGTCTCACTGGTGGCAGCTTGTTTCTTGATGACTGTATGTCTTCTCTTCGAACTCTTCTTGACAACAGCCGTTTGACTAACAGCACTAGTTCGCCCTAGTCATTCCGCTACTATCTCAAGGACCACAATGCTATGATACCATCACGCCTCACAACATGTATTCCAGCATGAGTTGCGCATTTTCCGGAGCGCTGATTGCTGGCGGAGGCTGGGCGGCAGTTACCTGGGGATTCATCCGAACTCTCTCCGTGCATCTTCAAATTTGTTGGAAGGTTACGCCTGGAAAAATGTTTTTGTGGGGATCCCAGCTTTTCGGATGGGGACTTTCAATTGTCTTTGTCGCACTTCCATTGTCTCTCACAGGAGTGTCGTACAGATTTGGCGGATCGTGTCATTTACGTAGCGAAAACAGTTTGGCAACATTTTGGGGGCCCTTGCTCGGTGTTGCTTCCAGTTCGATTGTCCTTCAAGCAATCACGTAGGTCTTTTCAACTTATTTCCGAAACGGGTTTACTAACCTTATTCCTTAGTGTCGGTTACTGCATCAAAGTTTATATCCAGAGTCTCCTCGTCGATAATGCTGGAACAGAAACAACAACTACGGACGGAGCTACAATGACCAACGCCTCCAGCATGCGAACCCTTACCCCAAGACAAGCTTTCCGACGCATCAAACGTGTCCTTGCCATGCAATGGCGTGGAATCTCGGTTGTTATTCTGATGCTCACAGATGTCATCTTCCTCGGAATCATCTTCGTCAGCTTCAATACCCTCACGGAAAAGACACCCGAGAATGTCCGAAAGGCCAAGCCATGGATTGAGTGCTTGATTATTGCGTACAAGACTGGTGGAGACAAAAACCAGTGCTTGGATAAGGCCAATGACTTGGTTATTCCGGAGGCTACCGCCATGGCCATGCTCTACTTGCTCTCGTTGAACGGAATTTGGGCCATGCTTTTGCTTGGAAGACCTCAAATCCTCGTTGGCTGGTACCGATTGTTCAAGCGAGTCTTCAGCAAGAAGGTTGATGGTGATGAGTTTGTCAGTTATAATGCTGCTCATCCAGAGGGATTGTCGACATATGAGATGCTGGGAAGCACGAATGGAAAGTTGGGGCCCAACTACCTCAAGGGCAATCTGAAGGACACTGAAGCGGGACTCAAGAGCCAGTTCGATATTGGATCACCACAAGGCGTCGACAAGGGATATGAGAGCAGCTTGTACGAATCAAAACCTTACCGCAACCAGTATCCACTGAAAACTAGATTCAGTGCTGGCTCGCTCCACTCTAGCTCCGTCGAATCTGTTCCAAAGGAGGTTGTCAAAGCGCCACCTCGTGTCGAACAAAGGCCTTATCCAATTGCAACCTACTCTCCGCCTCAACCCACCTACCCTTCTCCGGTGACGCCACAAGATCCAGAGGATGATCGTTATGTATCAGTCTATGGGTCCTCAAACTATGGGATGTCTGCTCCCAATGGAGAGGACGTCCCTATTCATGGCCTTCGTCACCCACCACCGGTTCGACGCAACTTCTAAGGCGTCGACTCTTTTGTATAACCATTTTCTTTTGTTGCTTTGTTTGGGATTGTAATTTTACCGGCGTCTGGGTCTTTTGCAAATGTTCTTTCTATTTCACTCTTTCAGATCTTTCAGCGGAGTTTGGGTTGTCTTCTTCTTCTTCTTCTTCTTCTGGGTATTTGGTAATAGGGACTTTCCATTCTTTACGACGGGCGCGTTAATATTCTTATGACTTGAGTTTTACGAACTCCCACTGCTAAACTAGATACCTCACACTCCTTTTTTTGCTTCACAGCACGTTTGCTTTCAATTATCATTCTTTTCTTGCTTCTGGTTACGGGCAGTACTGCTTGGGTGGGTGTAATAGGACTTGGCCAATTTAGAAGTCGACGACGGAGGCTGATTGCTCCGATTTGGGACTCAAAAAAGTGGGTGGAATGCATAAGACCGGCATTCAAGTTAGATCTCTAGCATTAGCCACATTGCATCGATTTATCGGCATTCAGACACTTAGATTAGGAATACAAAGCGTTGAATACTTAAGTCCTCTTGATGGTCCAACTCGCTTCTATTGAAATGATTATGCCTGCTTGACAATACTCGTTACTAGGAGTTGCAATTTATCCAGAGCCGTTGAAGTCAACAGTTTTTTGGTCGAGAGGCACAGTGCAGTGTCTTTCGGACATGAGTGCTTGAGCATCCGTGCCTCCTACACACAAATGCTTTGTATTGCTTGCTTGGAGATTATCACCGCTTTGATCCCTTGAGCTGAATACGGATGGGCATGGGAATCATAAATAGAGAGACTATCGTGGGCAAGCGGATAAATGGGCCCTTGTTTATCCACGTTTCTCGCGGACAAAAACCCCGTCAACTAGCATGACAAGACAACCTGCAGACTTTTAGCTCAATGCTGAAAGTCAAGGCAACTGCACGGGAAGTCGCATTCTGATGTAGATGAAGTCAGGCAGTCAACCTGGTTGACTAGATGACTTAGTTCGCCTCCCACCTCGTATTCAATGCAGAACCCGTTTCCTAAAGAAACGGTGGGCCTCTTTGCTGCATGCGTCTTGATCCTTGTATGTACTTGTAAATGTACATACAAGTTCTAATCAGCAGAGATTATAAATGCCCTAATGATTACTTCGGCTCCTTTGGTTGACATAGAACGGTCCTATTAATATTGTCTTGGTGTTTGAGTCGGTACGTATTGGAAGTATTGCCTCCATCAGAACTTGCGCTTTGATGTTCCAACACCGTCTCCCAAAAGTGCATTCATCCTCATACATACGAAGTATGCAGGCAAAAAAGTCTCCGGCGTTCTAAGCTTCCAACAGTGACGATAAATGTGTCGACCACGGAAACTAGACACATTTCGGAGGGAGGACCTGAAACGTCAAGGTCTGCAGGATAGCTGAGGTGCCGCAAATATCCCAAACCACAACTTGACCATTCTCGTTACAGGAAACCAAGATGCAGAAAAAAGATGGCTTGGGATCTCCATAACTGCTAGGCATTCGTTCTGCTCAGGGACTAGCCCTCGGAGCTTTGTTGATGTTCAGTTGTTCATCACTCCCTGTTCCCTGTCCATGACATCGATATCGATATCTTGTCATTTCCTTAGTCTTTGACGAATATGGTAAGATGTCTGTCTACTAACAACCCCACGTCTCCTCCACACAAAATCTTCCTTAGTACGGAGTATGTACCTTCATTGGAAATGCTGGTACAAAAATCCGTCTCGTTGGCCATGGGTTCGGGCAAGAAACGAGGCATGAATTAAGCTATCGCAAACCGTGGCTCGACTGAGAGCGTGGAAGTTAGCCCAGAGCATGAATCGATAAACCGCAGAGTAGTTATACAAGTATACGTATATTTGAGTGCCTGTCCAGGGAATCCACCATAGCACACTGTTTGTGCCCGTTTGGGCACTCCAATCAACTGCTCTTGTGTTGTAAATTGAGACATTTAAGATTCTCAACGTCTCAAGTCGTGACGATTCTCCGAACGGCCGTGAACTCTGGGGTGTTGAAAGAAGCAAGTGATCATCGAAGGATGAACTGAATATGGAGCCATCTGTTTGCGGAAAGGCACCATGTTCCTTTTCGAACTAATCATGTCCTAATTGGAAACGTTCGCGTGAATCTCCTCTGCAAGGCCGACAACGTTGCTCCGCAAAACGTCGTCGCTATGTATCTGAGACCTTGCGAAACCTCACAAAAGAAAACATGAATGTTTGTGAAGAGCTTTGGACCTCAAGACGTTCGAAACGTGCTAGCAAAGGTACAAACGGGCCGAAGCTGTATGCATTGCATGTAGAATCCCGCCCCATAAGAATGTTCTATCCACTGCATGTTTGACTCTCCGTTGATGCGAAAGGTCCCGGTCCCTGGAGTGCCGGAGTCCATTCTTCCGAAGCTACATGATGCTTACATGAAGATCCGGGGATAATCAATCGAGCGACGCGGAGCTCCAGGGGAGTAAGGCGATGATTTTGACTGACTGACCGCAGCCGAGATGAAGTGTTACGGCCCGAAGTAGGTTGATTGTTGCTGGGCCCCCGTAGAGATCAAACCCGTAACGAGGTGTCTCCGATATTACTGTGCTCATTGCGTGGGGTGTCTTTCCATGATATGATACTTCGTACATACAGTAATCTCGAGTGGGCATACTTACAGCCATGTGTGACTGTATGCATGCGGCGCCCAAGAGGCAAAGTCACTCCACCGAGATGATCCTGCAATCGTCGAGAAGCTTCCTAAGCGATGCGGTAGTAGAACAGATTGAAGCATATCCGGCCGGGTGAAGATTGCTAACCTACCCGGAGGAAGGGCAGCACTGGTAGCAGGTACCGTCTGCATACTTTGTATGAAGGATATGGCTCTGAGCCGAATCTGAACCGCGCTCTCCGGCAACGATAATCACATATGTATGTAGGCAAATGGAGGTCCGCCAGAGCTAGTAAGAGCCTTCAGTGCCTCTGCAAATTGACAGATGCGCTTTCTTGCATAATGAGAGCTCCCTTGCCGTGCGCATCTTGGACCCTCATGTTGCTATGTATCGTACTCATACGTACGAAAGTTACTTCCTCTCATGACTGGGAAACTGTTGAGAAAAGCAAAGACCGTGATGAGCTGCTCAAGATCGCGTGGGAGCATGCAGCTAAGCATCTCCAGCTGTATTTTGCCGTTATAAGACCAAAAGGACTCTTGTTGCAGCCTTTAAAAACGGCGACATTGAAGATGGTGCAGGGGTACCTCAGCCTTTGTAACGTCTTGACCGAATTCGTTAAGGAGCATCGTGCGCTCGGACTGCCCTAGCAGGGATCGCGTTTCTTCTCCCGGCTTCTGGAAGGAAGGCCCGGTTGAACTTCAAAAGCCGATGAATAGAGACGAGGTGCTAGTTGCAACGAGGTTAGTTGATGAGATGCTCATCGGAGAGCTGTGAGGCTCTGGGCTATGTAGTAGGACTGTATTTTCTATCTCCAAAGGTCAGAATACAAAGTACTCAAGCGAACTCAACGGAATTCAACTGGTGCCTCACCTCTACTCTGTGCCCATACTCTTGTTGCAACTGTGGAACAATCTCGATGATATCCCATGGTTCTCTATGAGTAGCGTGTTTACTACTTGAGGAAATCGCCGTTGTCCATGGCTCAGATCCTGCAGCATTTTGAAGTTCCAGTACTACTTCTGCAGCTGGTACTGAGTGTACCACGACCACAAGATGCAGAGTTCAGTTCCATGTCAACAGCTACAGCTGACAACTGGTGACAGTTGCACCACCTTCCATTGTAGGAAGTACGATATCGATAGGGCTTGTAGTCGGTATGTTGGTGATGATGTGTTTGTTGTGGGAAGCCTCATTATTAGTACTCTCAACTTTAATGTTGTCGAAAAAGAGCTTCAGTTAGTTACATACTCCATCAGAGTAACTAAGTGTAGCTCAATCAATAGGACATAGTTCTTATGTCGCTCCAGCGGTGAGTGTTGAACGAGACCTTGCAGTTTGCTGCTCTTCAGAACGGTCTCGTATACGCGTAGAGCTGCCGGCTGCCATACATACGAAGTACGTACGTCCCTGCTCTGCCTACTCATATCTATACCTCCAGTGAACACACAAAAGGTAATAGAGAACTGAAGTCGGAAGCGAATCGCACCAACGATAATCCGAACAGCTTAGGTACCATCTCGATACATATCGTACAGAAGCTCAATTTTAATAAAGTGTTCCTACATAGCCAATTATGCTTGGTTTAGGGATCGTTATTTCCACCCCCACCAAACTTATCCGCCTTATCCTTTTTGGTTGGTTCAAGATCTTCTGCAAGGTACAGAAACGCTCATAGGAACCAGTGGTGTGGACCCTTTGTGGCAATAATGTTTCGTCTAAGGAAACATTTGCCCTTCAAAACGGCATGATTGTGGACTCATCTACCTTACGTAGTAGAAATCCTCAATCGTCGGTGAGGATGAAGCCCATAGGTAAGCGCACGCGAGCTCATAACAGACATTGTAGTGTTGATTCGCTGAAAATACTATGGCCTTGGATGAGAATTTCCTATCGAGATGTCAGCAAACACTGTTGGATTCCAAAACCATCGGTAGTTCGAAGTACACATACTTCCCGATAGAAACTGCATTATCGTTCAGTTGTAACTGAATAGAGTTCGGAGCGACTGTTCCTGCATTTTTTTCAATTGCAATCTCGATGACAGTGATCCTACGATAAAGCCGTGGTCCCAATACCACACTTCGAAACTCATAAACCGACATGGTAGCAAGTACCGACCGTTGTTAATAGTTGCGCTTTTGTATGGCTCAACTGCAATAGTAGTATGCTCTGTAAGATTTCAGTACGACCTCGCTGCTAAGTGATTAATTGGCTGCCAAATGGTGAGATTGAGAGTGAGGCTGAGAGAGGTGTAGGGTTAGGAGGACACTGGCAGTACCCCACGCTTCTGATGCAACAACGAGCCCTCGAAAAACAAATCCCGCGGCCGCGTAACGCTCCCTTCACGTCGTACTTCTATTGCGCAAATTGGCGAAACAATCAATTGGTGTGTGAGAAGCCACTTGTTTTTTGCGAAAAGCAGCGATGATCGCGATCTTCTGTATCAGGAACCAACCGGAGTTCAAGTTCTTTTACGTGTTAGCATGTACGGCTGGTGAGGAAAGTGGGAAAACGTATTTGACAATACATAGCAATGCGAAAAGCAAACCATTCTCGACACAAAGCCTATAAAGCGACAGTAATTCTTGCCCTGCAATCAAACCTAGGTACTTACTTAAGGACTAGGTACCAATTGCACTGTTAATTACCAATAGTCTGAAAGCAACAGAGGATTCGGTATCGGTCGGTTGGGAACTTTCGAACACTATCAAATTTGGAGCTTGCTGGTACGATCAAGTTCTTTTTGTCACCCCGAGCCGGTGATTCTTGTTTTTAACCAAATACTCGTATACCGGCCACAATAGCATAGTTAAGATACCATTGCTGGGCAGGCAATCGATGTGTACCATCAGCAGCACGCCTGGTTCCATCGATACCATTGCCTGTAAGCCTTGACCACCCTATCGAGATGACGAGTTGGTAATGATTCCCGAGATGCTCATGTACCCCTAAAGCCGGTCTCGGTCGCTGTCACTGTAAAGTCTGGATCCTGTCTATGACAGCATTCTAGGCGATATATAGACCAGAAACCGGCACAAGGGGAGCTTTGCAAGGCGCTGACAGTGTCACCCAGATTTATTAATCCAGATTCAGAGGCAAGTCGACAAGCAACTGTTCAATTTGCCGATAAACAACAGCGACGAACCGATAACTCACTTGAAATGCTATAAGCAAATCATAACCATGGAGATAGCTCTTTAACACTAATTTATCAGCCAACTTCATACGCTGTATCGGAGACGAGGTCTAGCATGAAGCGTGCGGGCGACTTCACACCTCGTCTCACATATTCACTTCATAGTAAATACTGATGAAATGGCCAAAGAGCAATAAGCACTGGAATCATATGGCAGTAGAAAGAGGACAAGAAATCAATGGTACGATTCAACTTACTTAAGTAGGTTCCATTTAAAGACAAGGGCCGAGAGAAAGATAATACTTGTTTGTGAAAGAAATAAAATGAAGACGAGAAAATAGAAGAGGTATAAGTGATGTGTAAAAAGAAGATGATTATCCTGGACCTTTATTAACAAGCAGACCCTTTCCACAAGAGGCTCCAATCGCTTACATCGTGAATGCCAGGCTTATCCTGGGTGAAGCCACCAAAAGCGCCAAACTCCGAAAGAATGCAACATGAACCATTGTAAGATACCCAGCTGTAACATAAACAAAGCTCACTCACGAGCCGCCGAAATCGAGAGCCTCGACCTTTTGTGGCCAGAAACAGATTCATCCCCGGATGGCGATGAATTCTCATCCTCAGCCTTTTTCCGTTTCTTCTTCTTGTCCTTTGAAGGCTTTGGGGCAGTTTCCGATACGGGTGTTGGTGCAGCAGTTGAGGCTGATTGTGGTGTCTCGTCCTATCAATCCATCAGTCACATCCCACGCCAAGAAATATTCCCCCCAACACAACACGAGCCACGAACCTTGACGAAAGTAACAGAAGACTGCGAAAACAGCCTGTCGGAGTCGCTAATGACGTTTCGCCGCCTCGCTGCGCTTCCTTTGATGTAGTTGTCGAAGCCGCGTATGATGTTTCCATTCGGAGTCTCTTCGAGATAACTAGTCTCGATCTTGTAGATGTTCTCCTCTATGGAGGCCTGCAACGATCAGTAAACGCTCTAAACTGCTATGCCTTAGATCGTACAAGATGCCTATCATTCTGGCGTTTGCGTGCTATGAGGTGCCGGAGTTCGGAGCGAAGCTTCTCGTACTGTTGCTGTTGTGTGGTGGCGGGAGCGTCTTTTAGGGGTAGATTTCGTCTTGCGTCGCCGGGAAGCAGTGCAGCGAGAGCTGCTTGTGCAGTCCCATTCGTGCTCGGGGTGTCGGCCATGAGGACGTCGTCTGTGTTGTTTGGTGAACGTGTTTTTTCTGGCGTTGAGCTCAGTGGAGGAGGCGTGAGGTTGAGGACACGATGATGTAAGCTGGCAGAAAAAGAATCTTATCAGATCAAAACCGGCTGACTAACTAGTTGGCTAGCAGCGCCAAGCAAAGTATTGCGACACCACTAAAAAGTTAAACAAGCTCTTGCCAAACACGCAAATGTTTAGCTATCACGAGGTCTACCAAGCTTTGCGCGAGACTCCCTCAACAAACGAACGGAAGCGGTCCTTCTCGACTGGCAGCCATGTCCTTTGCCAAACTACCTCGCGAAATCATTGGTTGCATCGCAGAATACCTGTCGGATGCCGACTTTCTCTCATTGACTTCTTGTTCCCGACACTTACACCTCTCCGCGACTGACAACTATCTCTGGCGTCATCGCGCACAGCAGTATCAGCAATGGGACCCACGACGAGGTAGCATACCGAGAAACGCTAAGAACTGGCTTGATGTCTACCAATCTCGCCGAAAACTGGAAAAACATACAAAAGCCATCTTGGACACTGTTATTTACGACGTCCCATGGAGACATAAACATATATTCAAACTACTCAAGCTGGGCCCGGAAGCTGGTGAATATTTGGAGCAATTTGTTATGGGAGCAGACATCAGAGAAAACTCCGCAACCAATGATGATTTGGCAAGACTGTAAGTTGCCTGGACTGCTTGATTCATTCCACTCAGTGCTAACTAATATGTGACTTAGTCTCTTTGCTGGATGTGCCTTGACTGCTCTAGGCAGGCAGAACGCTATCCGGTACTGGAAGTCGATTGCACCGGTAATGGCAAATGAGAACGACCCTCTGCCAGTCGAGATACTGGAAAAGGCCCTGGATTTCTCGCAGTGCTTTTACCCATATTCTCATGTCAAGACTGTACACCCTACGAGCTACCGGAAGGCAAGACGTCAATTACTTTCAACCAAAGAGAAGTGCTAACTGCGTCAATGCAGCAACTCTATGATGCGTCCCGTCTTTTGCTTGGAGAATACCCCAACATCAAAGCATATCCTATCGCTGAACAGGTGGTTTGCATACTTTCCGCCATCTCTGGTTACTCAAGGGCATACCCTGCCTTCGCTCGTACACTGAGCCGGTATACAACAAGGAGAGAGAAGTATATTCTCTTCATCAGTCTTGCCCACAGCCTCGGTCTCGATGTCCAGTCGTTTCATGATTGGGCTACAATTCCCGGAACGCTACTGTTCATCCCTGGAGAGAATGGCCGTTACATTAGCATTGACTTGACATCAATTGAACTAGAAAAAGCTACCCCACCAACGACCTTCTTTTCAGACTTGACAATAACTCGTGCCCTCCCAGACACCAGTACCACTCAATTCAAACGCACGTCTGGACGTCTCTGGCTCATTACTTTTCTTTCCTCACTTACCCCCACCAACAGTCAGGCACCCGAGTCAGCTTCACTGGATGACTATCTCAAATATGCTCAGATCTGGGCGCTCTTTATTTTTTACGGCTACGATGCAACGACACCCGGAAACATGAACGTCCATCGACGGGAAGCTATGACAGTGATTGATTTTCACCGGCTTGCGAGATGGATCAATTTCCACAGTACATTCTACGAATTAGAGTTTAATCGGAAGGTTTGGTTTGACTTCGTTCATGACCATCTAGCCGCCGGTATCGATGCCTTTCTTTACAACCTTGGGACTTTGACGGTATTTGATACGGCTTTATACGAGATCGAGGGCAGGTCTTGGTTGTCCAAGGAGATACCTAAGCCTAGGTCGAATCTTTTGAACCGGAATATCTGGATGGGAAGTGCAGGTTTAAATGCATGCGGTAATGGTTATGATCAGAACCGGATACGTTATGTGAGCATAAGCCGGAATAATAGGCATCAGGTAATGCTAACTTGTCCCTAGCAAATAGGAGACGTGGTTTATCGAGAGCGGTATCGTCAATATTATGCCATTGTTGGCATTCAGCCCGATTCTGGTGTCAATACAGAAGATCAAGGCCCATTCTATATAACACTGTATGGTCGCTTCTATGCCAGCCGTTTCTCCTACTAACGCTTTTGTAGCAGCCAGGGATACGACTTTCACCTCTTGAAGCCCACCTCAATTTCGCCGTGTCCGCATCACCAAAACATCGATCCACACGATTTCCCTCTCGCTGGCGTGTTCTTCAAGCGCTGGGATAAGGAACAGAGGCGGTTCATACCTCTGAGTGAGCCTGAAGACGATGAAGACTGGAAGGGTAAGATGATGACAAGGAGATTGAGCAGCCAGTATGGTAGACGCGTCTCACATGGAGAGGATGTTGCGTTCGTGCCCTTCGAGAAGAACGATATGGTGGCGGGAATGGAAGGGCTGAGGTTTAGAAATGATACCTGAGGAAGATAATAGGGCGAATCTCACAGATGATGTTGGAAGTAGCTTGGCATGACACTTTGCGTGGAAGAAATTATTGTAGAGGTCTATCAGGATTCCCTGGAGTGGGAGCGCACTGGTAGTAACAGGAATTTCGCCAAAGCGTAATACTCTAGGACTTCGTTTGTGTTACTGAGAACATCAGCCTTGAAGTGGAGCTTTACCATGCATTTCTTGGACAGTGCATACTCCTTAAGTCTTCGTCAGTAAGTACTTATTGTATCTACCTACTTACTTGCTACCAGAGGATTTGCATCAAGTAGTGAAATCTACATGCATATAACCAATTTAGATTTACCAATCACAGGAAACATGGTAGTACGGAAACAATCATGAGAATCAATTGCCGTGAAAGCATGAGCATACCTGACCGCACCCAAGACGGTACTATTCTTATTAACTTCAAGTTATCCGCAGAATGCATAGCGCCGCAAACCAAACAGGAAAACAACGATGAAACCCATGCCAGACCAAAAGTCACATAAGTATAGTACTACAACTTTATAGAGTACCATGCATGATCCATTTGCTGCTCGAGAAACATGAAGACGAACCAAACACAAAGAGGCAGGAGGAGAAGCCGGGAAAACAATAGGAAGCAATCTGATGGACGTACGTGCACCAGCATCCAGTAACGAGTATCGTAGTAATTAAATTACAAGAAACAATAAAGACCCAGAAAACAGCAACAAGGAATAGAACTCCCAATGATCTGAAGAATAGAGAGTACTGAGAGACAAAAGAAAGGCAAGAAATAAACACAAGAAAACAACCCTAGACGCCATATATGACCTATGTCGAACCGCAGAAAGGAAATCAAAAGAAGTTAGATCTTGACATTATGATGGAACAAACCATCAACAGAGAAAAAAAGAGATTATGGTGTTCGGTAGAAATACGTCAAGGCTTCGAACCTTTCAGTGAGGGGAGTGTAATTTTGCCGCTTGGTTTCTTAGGAGCTGGCTGCGCCGCATCATCTTTCGTAGCTTTGCTAGCTACTGCCTTCCGGGTATACGAGCGCTTTGCGCGGGGCTTTGGAGTACCCTTATCCACTTCAGCCACTTCCTATCCGGCTGAGGGGGGCGGAGCTCCATCCTTGGGTTTTGAGGGGCCCGGCGTTCGACCCGTTGCTACAGAAGCAAGGCTGTTCTTTGACAGCTTTAGCGTAATCTTCAGTTCCTTTTGAGGTGGCTGTGGCTTCGTCGGGACCGGAGTCGAGAACTCCTTATGACGAGCTGGCTTTTCTTCAGCCTTGACAGGAACCTTTTGCTTCTTGACAGCCGCTATCGGCGTACCACCCTCCTTGAGTGCCTTTCTCTTTTTCGTTGGCGCGGGCACTTGCGACAGAGACGCCAAGGGGATATCAGGAGAAGAGCTTCGATTCGTATTCGATTCTTTCCAACTCCCATGCCCATTTGTCGGCGCCAGCGCTTTCGGTGTTGTTCCCAACGGAGTATAGGAAGACGGCTTTGGCGTCGTCCCTAGAGGTGTATGCAAGGATGGTGGTTTCTGAGGGAGTTGGGGTTTTGGCGTTTGGCCTTTCAAACTAGGAAGATGAAGTTTGCCTGGAACCGGAGTGCCTGACCTCGGCGTACCGACTGTGGGGGAATTCGTTCCGTTTGGATTATGACCGGGCTCTTTCGACTTAGTGCCCCCTCCGAACTTGAGCTTAATCTTCGGGACCTTAACTTGGCTCTTCGGATCATTGCCCGGCGTCGAATCGCGCTTCTGTGCGAATATTGGTTTGGGTGGAAAAGCTGCTGGTGTCGATGCGGCAGGCGCAGGCGGTGGTAGTGATGGTGCTGGCATTGGTTTCGGCTGTGACTTTCCTGTTGGGAATGGCCTGAACGCCCTGTAGAACCTAACAACACCCTTCAAACGAATTAGACTCGTGTTACAACCGCCAGTGATGCCTCTTACCTTGCCTAGATGCTCGCATCTCTGGTGCTTCCTCGCGTGTAGAGTAACAACAAGTGAATCCTTCGCAATATAAAGAACATGACAAATGCGCAACATTAGTCGAATGTCGAGGATGCCTAATCTCTTAGACCTAGCGTGTGTTAGCCACATAACACCTATCGCCAGCACAGTAACTTACTGAACTGCACTCCATATTCCTCTTTGCAGTTCGACCATACCACCCAGCTCCTTTCTTAGATTGTCCCAAGCACCGAGAACAGTTTCTCTAGCCAGCTCGGCCTGCCTGGCATTCATGCGGTCATTGTTCTCAGTCTCGATAATCATTTCATCGTGGCCCGCTAATGCTCCATCATCCTCTTTGACTGTAACAGCGGCAGCTCCAATCGCCCGCACCAACAGCCGGAGGATATTATAACGCATATAGTTTGCGGGATCCTTGCCAACAACACCCAAGAGATATTTTACGAGATAGGGGTTGTGTAGACCATCATCATCCAAGAGTGCCTGAAACGCACACAGACGTAATAGCTCGTTCGTGCCCTCCTTCGAATAGATGAGAAGCTCTTTCAGGTTCTTCTTCAGAGTACCGGCCCTCACTAACCTCATCTTTGCCTGTAAAGCCGCCTGCGTGACAATGTTGTGATATCCAGGGAGCCAGGCATCCAATCGCTGGTGTCGCTCAATCTCTTCCAATATTTGAGCTCGCAACTCCTGTGCCTCATCTGGGTCATAATCCAAATTGTAAACGTCAGCGGCATAGTCGGTCGAGATGAGTGTATTTCCCAAGGCACGAATCAAGTCTGCAATGTAGAAAGCATCGGTATAGGCATTGTTGGCATTGTCGTTGTATTTCAGCAGATCGAGGAGAAAGCGCTGAGCCTTTAACGGTGTTGATCCTGAATCATTGCGGACATTCGAGATAGCGGAAGGTATGGCCTTCTGAACATAGTACTGCATGAAGTTTTGGAAATCGTTACCCCTAGGAATACCGGATTCTCCATTGCAGAAGAAGTAGTGAAACGCCTTCATCAGATGAAAGAGCCCGATATTATCGAGTTCTTTCGTGGCGCAACGAGCCAGTCCGTATGCAGCCTCTACACGTATCCCATAATAGTACCGTCGATCCATGAGCGTCCGCAGGAGGATTGTCGAGACAAGACGAGTTTCTCGGATGGTTTTGAAGTACTGAATGGCCTGATGACATGTTAGTACCAGCCCGGATTGCCTGTTACTTGGGACATACCTCATACTGCGCTATGACATCCCTATCCTGTTGCAACTGAGAGAGAAACATGTAGTCTGGTTGGTTGACTGTGACCATGCAAATCCATTCGAAATCAGCGTCCAATCGAATCCACTCGAAGCTTTCTTGAGACATTCGATCTTCCTCTTCTTTTGTCCATTCGTCAAGCTGCCAATTTGCCACATCATCTTCGGTTTGCAGGACGTCTCCAAGACAGTACAGCAGGACTTCCTCGTTCTGGTTATCCATCTCCATTCCTGCTGCGGCTGCGGCTCGCTCTTTCTGCCTTCTGGACCGCTTCAATCGCTTGTACTTTGTATTGTACGGAATCTCGAGTTTCTGCGCCATCTCTTTTATTTCAACGACGTGCTCATAGGGTGTACCATCAGCTTCATGTATCCGTATTGTCATTGGGCCCTAAAAAAATAACAAGTCAGTGGGGTATCCTGAGAAGCCGTAATCATGTACTTACTGTAAAACAGGGCTGAATCTCATCGGCATTCAGACCCAACTCATGCATCCGCACATCCCGGAAAAAACTCTCGCCAGTAACCTTGTGCTTTGGCGTCTCGTTCATCTGAACTTGCCTTATATTCATCTCGACCAACATCTTCTTCTTATTGAAACGTTGTCCGACTTCAAAACGAGGATATCCAGAGCCATAAACCCATTGATTGAAGAATGCTTCAAGTTTCGTGTGGGCAAGCTTCTCACATAGGCGGATAAATATCGCCGTGCTAAGGGCACCATTCGGTAGATCTCCAGTCTTTGCGTTCACGATCAATTTTGATACCGCGCGATCCAGTACTTTCGACCCCGAGACTTTCGCTAACCTTCGATCCAAAATAGATAACACAACCGGCGCCTTTAGTTGAATGAAATCGAGCTCTGTCGGCTCCAGAGGGATCTGTAGACCTTGCGTATACAGCGGTGGCCGTCCAATATCCAGCTCGCATATCTGTTCAGCATCTTTCTTTAATCGGTATCGAAACTCGTTGTTGCCAAATAGTTTTCGCAGAAAGCTGCCCGTCTTCAGTCTGGCAAGACCGACAATGAGCCACAGATCCGCCCAATCCATAGGAACAATATTCACACCTAACCACTGTGCAGTAAGACCATGTGTTATTGCCCGCGTTACTGGATATATCTGATCAATAACGTCCGCGGGGAACAAGAGTTCATTGCTGCATATGCATAGAGAAGCACCCGGCGAAGTTTCCACCGCCAAATCGTCCACAAAGCAGACCTTAAAGCATTTTGAAAAAGGAAAGATCCCCAAGTCGAAAATATAGAAATCAACAGCCTACAGCAAGTTAGTTTATAGCAAACGGCGGCAGTGCATATCTTACCCTAGGAAGAAACATGCAAGTATTCTTCAGCTCCTCCTCTCTGTCAGGCAGAGCATAGCCGATAACCTCTACCGAATTGGGCCCCGCCTTGTCATCCTGTTGTTCATCCCGAAACTCGCTGAGACCAACTTTCGTGAAGGGTCCAATGGCAAACATTATCGCTTGTGGCGTCACGGCTACACTGTGCTTGAATCGGATAGTCTTCTTATTGCTATCTGTTGGGCAGTCCATCTGAATAGAATGTTAGCAAAGACATACGTGCCTGGGAGTTTCAGTACCTCTGTGACAAAATCACCGCTACATACAGCGGTCATGTCTAGGTCATCATCTTCGTTGGGTTGCATCGATTTCTCTGACGACTGGCTTACTGAGCTCTGTCGCCTCATAGCCTTCAGCACATCCCCCACAGTCTTCGGAAATGTAAGATCAATATCCCATGTCCATCTGTCATGTATTGTATCGAGGGTCGGTATTAGACACGCTGACGATCCTGGGTATGGGTTCCCAGTAGTATAGGCATGCGGATACCGCAGATCGTCGCCATCACACCCAACAAAGGCGAACCCATCCCGTATGCTCTTAACCAGGAACTCTATCCGAATGACTATTATGCCAGCGATTTCTTCTGATGGATCAATTGTGTCCAAAGTGTTGAGCGGTCCATCCTAGAAGCGCCGTTAGTGATAGTCGTTGAGGTAGCTTTGGTCCATACTAGAGGCATCGGAACCTTCATATTCTTTGGGAAGGTGATCACCAACTCCTCCGGAGGCTTGCCGTTCTTTCCCAGCACCGTGTCTACCTTCTTTTGAAAGAAATGATGCTGGTGTATCGTAGCATACTTGTTGACTCGGAGGAGGTCGTAGTTGTCTTCATAGTTTGCTGTTGGTTTCTTTCCGTTGACAAGCACGCTCATAACGGCTTAAAAGACCGGTCAGTCAAACTCCTCCCTCTCCCAACCGGGCACAAACTTACTCATCTGACGGCAATTCAACCGAACCTCTCGCAATGAAGGTGTCAGCGGCACGATGTGTATTTCAGTCCATCCCTAGACGGTCAGTCTTTTGTATGCTTTCGCCAACGCAGTGTTGTATACCCTGATCTTCTTGCCGACCAATTTAACATCCAATCCGACCTTCTGGTGAACTGTACAGAGCCATCAGCCTTATATCCCCACCCATCTAGTCTCCAGGGTACTTATATCTGAAACTGCCTTGTCTCTTCCATAGTTTAAAACGGCCGTCCAAACATGAAATTGTCGAAAAGTTTGAGAAGATCGAGGAGACGTTGTTGGAGTCGAAAGTTCCGCAAAAGATGCCGCTGACGTGGTATCCAACCCAGAGAACCTCGTCCAAAGTCAAGAACCGAGCACCCGACCTAGAGACACAGGCCCAGTAAGGCCGTGATGGCCAATAGTCCTTCCAACACCCCCGCAGCCACGCGTAGGCCACGCCCTTCCTCCGACTGATTCTTAAATACACCGATTTGTCGAGTGAATGGTTATTCGTGCGATCTGGCGAGGAAGAAAAGTGTCGTGTTTGGCAGCCGTGCAGAGTCCGGCCTTTTCGTGCAAGATATGCTTCAATCGATTCGGAATCTGACCGCGGCCGCGTTTTCGGGAATTCGGCCGTTTGAGAGCTGTATATATGTCGGTTTTGGTGGCAAGACGTAAAGCTCGTTCACTGAGCAGCGGAGTTGAAGGGGAGATGCTGAGAACGAGCGTTCCACGCGCTTTGGACGCCAAGCCGCTAACGCAATTGGTGCATGCAATTGGTCCAAGCGTCACTGTAAGTTTGAGGTTTTGGGAACCAGCCTTGACTGCCAGCAGAGACGCCCGTTGAAGAGTTAGTAAATACTTAGTACATATCTGCCCAATATAAACTGGATTCAGGTTGGTGGTATTAATCATATTTTGGGAAAGGCGCCGATTGGCCAGTGGAAAGTAGCACGAGTTGGAGTACCCGTGTTCGGTACTTGAATATTTTACAAGCCAGATTCGGTGACGAAATAACGGATATTTATTTCCGAGAAAAACGTAAGTAAATTTGCGTAGCAAGAAGTAAAGTAGTACTTTGAACACATACGTGTTTATAACTAAAGATGAAATAGGAGAAGATGGGTCAGGCACCCATGAAGCAATATTTAAAGCACTTACTTACTTGCCATTATAAATAAAATGGACATGACCACTTCCGTCTGTGTCGACTACATGCAAACCGAAATATGACATTATGCCAGCAAGTAAAGAAAAAAGGTAAAGCAACCCATGTATATACACGAAACACGAAGAGAACACCGTACGTCCTGATGATAGAATAACGAGACCCAAACGCCGATAGCCCTGATAAAGAAAATGTGCAATAAGTAATGACAATAAAGTGGAAATATGAGGCAAAACAAAATGAGGAAATCTAAACCGACATTCGCCCGCTTGTGTGGGATGTCTCCAATATTAACAAGACAAACCATACATTGCAAAATAATAAACAAAGACCTAGTCCCTTCTTCGCATCATCCTCATCTTCTTCTTCCAATGGCTTTGGTTATCGATTAGATCATCGGGCAAAGCAAAGTCCTGGTCGACCAGCTTCGGTAGCGGCTCTCCGAAAGCAGTAAGGTTTCTATAGTTCTTCCGAAATGGGTGGACTGCCATGGGTCGTAGGTGGGGCTTTTCAGCATAGAACGAGGTGAATTCCTCCATTTTCCGGATTGCTTCGACATGCTTCGGCGTCTTACCACCGAGATGAGCCCGTCTTGTTGCTGGAGGTGTTTTTCCGTTGGGCTGCTCTGGCTCTTCGCTCTCTTCATGAATAGAGTCGTGGGCGTCCGATGTGGAATCTGCATTATCGCCTGCATTCTTGCCGTATTTTCGTCGCTTCTCGTCTTCTCTCCATATCCGGAACTTTTCCTTGATGGTCTCGATCTCGGATATCAAGTCATCTCTGGTCTTTTCGACCTTTTTCTTTTCCTCGGCGGACATGGAACGGATGCGGTCGTATCCCATCGCCTTCAACCACTCTGGGCCTTGCAAAAGTTCGAGCTGCTCTTCGAGCTTTCCCACTTCATGGGTAACCTTCCCTCGTTCGATATTTCGAACCCTCTTCTCTGCATTTTCCTGCCGCCTGTGATGCTTTTCGTATATTTCGGGTTTCAGGGGGTCTGACTTGTATCTCCTTGTTGCTGGCAAATAATCTGTAAAATCGAAGGTACCAATATGAATCTCCTTGGGGGCTTCAACATTGTCCTGCTTCTCCGGCTCATCTGGAAAAGTCTGAGCCATGTCGCTCGTTTGTTGAGTGGCATCTTTTCGCTCTTCTGTATGAGTGCGTTTCGGAACTGATCGTATGTGTCGTGTTGGGAGTTCGTCCACTATAATCATCGGCGTATCATAGGCCACATATTCTACGAGTCAAGTCAGTCAAGCGAGCGAGGAAAATTAAGGGGAAACCTACCCAACTTCTTCGCCTGTTCGGCCCATTGCTCATCCAGCCATGGAAAGTAGTTATCCAGTATCGTCTTGTGTCTACCTCCCGAGTCCTTCGACCGTAGAGTTCTCTTCTCCTCTGTGTTCCCGGCTTGCGGTTGGAGCTGTCCAGGTGCCAGCGCCCCATCGGGTGCGGGAAGTGCTTCGGCCGTCGGCTCAGTCGTGTGATGTCCATCCGAGTCCCTTTTCAACCGTTTCTTCGGCGGCTGTGGAAAGGCCTCCGTCGTTTTCGCATAATCCAAGTGTTCGGAAGAGTGTCGCGTCCGTATAGGGGCCGTGTTGTTGGTATGTTCTTGCAGCGATAATGCCGAAGTGTCGCCGTCGTTGATGTCGTAGTCGTTATCGCAGCGCGATCTTGTGTCGCGCAGTTCGGCTTCGTAAATGGGGGTTGCTTCTTCCTCAGTTCGCCTTGATCTCTTCACCTTTTGTGGGCGATAGGGTGGGTTTGACGTCTTATTCCGTTTCGCTGGTGGTTCTATCGCGTCTTTTGCCTGGTCGTAAAGATCTGAGTTGGGATTGACGTCGGTAGTTCCCAATGCCATCTCGGTCTCTTCTTCTTCAGATGAGCTTTTGTCGTCTTCGAGTTGGCCCGTGACAACTCCTTTGCCAAAACGAAGGATGATGGTTGGAAGACGGCTCATGGAAAGACGTAGTCCATTGTAAGGAAACATGGAAATCTAGAAGAATTGCTGCGACAGAGGCGTGACTGGTCCTTGGGTTGACTGGGAAACAGTTCTAAAGTTTCGTTGCTCTTCGTTCTTCTGGACGGGCTGGGGAAGCACAGGGAAATGCAAAATGAGAAGGGGGTCTTTGTGGTGAGCAGCAACGGCCCAAAAGAGACTCAACACCAACCATCTTCACGTTTCCGCGAAGAAAATGTGCCAAAGTCGACCTTAAGCATGCTACAAGGAGAGCCATTAGGCCCTCTGTCTATTATTTATTACATTATTCTCCGAGTCGCAGTCAGTAGACTGCTTCCCTCGGAGCCATTCCATCAACACATTAGATGCAAAGAACAGCTATAAAAGATATGCCAATCCCATCGTGAGAGAGAGGCGATGCCTGGTATAAAGCAGAAAAGAAAAAAAACCCATGAACGCCGTTCCCAGTAATGACAACCCCACTACGAGCCTTCTAGAAAGAATCCAAACCATTCCCGTCACACATCATATCATCGTCTTAGAACTTACTCGTAACGCCATCGCTAAACAGGAACTCTCGTACCAGTGGTGAGCCGGCAAACTCAGGGTTAAGGATAATAGAACTAAGTATCGCGCAGTCCATCATCAGTACTTCTTCTTCTTCATGCCTTTCTCTACAACTTGTAGGGCCAAAACTTACGATAAAAAGTAGGACAAACCCTGTTGCCTACTATCCAGAAACCGCTTCCTAAATTTCGCTGCATATTCCATCAGTACGGCCCCTCTAATATTCCATGGCTTGCTGCTCACATATGACACTTTTAGGTGGTAATGGGGGTAGGTATTTCTGAGATCGCGGAAAGGTGACCACAAGTTTCTCCCGGAGTGCAAAGAACTCTGAATACCTGTGGCTTAACGTCAGTGACATGGTGAGAGATTGGAGGATAGACTAATCGTACCTTTTCTGGACATGGAACTTGACACCCTCAAGAGTCTCAATGGCGCAAATCCAGGAGACATACGCCCCACCTCTTGCTGGAGTTCCGGAGACAATGACATAGTCGACCACCTCTGCCCCGCGGGCCCAGCAGCCAAAGCTGTTCCCATCCGGACTGAGAGTATGATCCACCAAAGTGATTGGTCCTGCGAGTATCACACCGTCTGCATTTGGGCTGCTTCGTCTTTGAAGGTGTTCGGTATGTTGCTTGAAGGGTTCGGTGTTGATGCGAAGCGCCTCCATGGCGTGAGGGCGGCGATTGGAGCGGGCTCTGTGTCGGCGCTGAAAGGACTAGGAAGGCGAGTAACTGCTCGGTATAGACGGATCGATGCTTATAAAACAATCAAAATATATGGTAGAGAAGCGTGGTTGAAGAATCGCTGCGAGGCACACAATAAGCTGGTGATAAGGGGAAGTTCGAAGACGGTCATTCGCAAAAGGGATTGGTGATCTGATTTTTGTTGAGCTGTTGAACAAAGAGCCAGAAGTTCGTGAGCCCATGACGACTGCAGGTAAGCTTCCTGCGACAACCGCCACGTTCAATCTTATCCATCTAATCTGTTGCGCCTATCCCAATTCAGCTAAACGCCAAAGCTTAAACAAACAATGGCCATTGTTCATCCTCTTTGGGAAAGGAGCCGATCTGACCCTGTGCATGTGGAGCATTTAGCCCCGGTCTCCCTTCTCGCCCCATTTCATTTGCGCCTTTCGCTGTTTTCCTCTTTCCCTTCTTCTCATCCATCAACACTCGCTTTTGTGGACCTTCAACCTTTCCCGACTTTCGTTCAATTGTTTGCATTTGATATCTCGATATCGAGTCTGTCGCTTTTACCACGTCCAAGTCAATCTACCTGCCAAATTGTGAGTTGAGCCGCTTTGTTTCATCCCTTTCCCTTCGCAAGCCTTTGGATCCGGAAGACTGGGGAACCGAAAGAGATCGAAAGCGAGAGAACGGGCGGGAAGCCACAAGATCTAGAGAAGATGGTTTGGCTAACATTGAAACCGGCAGCTTAATAACACCACCTCAAGAACCCTCTCCAGAGATATTTGACGATACCCAAAACCATCCACAAAATGCATTTCACCACCTCCACCGTTGTCGCTTCCGGATTGCTCCTCGCTAGAGCCGCTGTTGCCCAAAACTACCCTGCCTTCAACCCAGACGCCGTTGGTAAGTAAACATAACCGGACAAGTAAGAGACCTTGGATTGGATACTAACAGATTGCCAGAGAACTCTTTGAAGGAATTCTGGTGCCAGCAACAGGTCGCTGCTTGCCCACTTCTCTGCAACGATCGCGAGACCACCACTGCCAGCAATGAGTGCTACCCAGAGAACCTCTTTTTCTCCTGCGTCTGCAGTGACGGACAAGAGCCAGACTTGAGATTGTAAGTTTCTCCCCTATGCTGTGTCCTCTTGTTTTATTCAATGCTGACCCTTCTCTCTCTTAGGTACTCGCAAACCATCCCATACTTCACCTGCTCTCACGTCAAGGAGGAATGTGTCGACAACTGCAAGGGAGCCGGCATCTGTGGCCAACAGTGCAGAGAGAACAAGCAATGTGGTGCCGAAGGACTTCCACAGAATAAGACCTCCACCAAGAAGCCCACCAGCTCCAAGACGACTACCGCTCTTCCAGACGCGACCGACAAGCCTAAGGAGGATTTGGACGATTTGGAGCAGGGCTTCGGTGGCAAGAAGGATGAGGACAAGGACAGCGGCGCCAACTCGATGTTCTCTGTCAAATCTGGGCTTGCTACCGGTATCGTTGGACTTGCTCTCGGATTCACCATCTTCCTGTAAATCCGCCTGTAGTGTCCAATTCGGATAGCTCTTCCCCTCTTGTGCTTGTAATTATGGGTCGTTTGGGTTGCTTTTTCTCATTGTTTTGCTCGGTTTTGCTCGGAGTCTCTTTTGTAACGAATATGTTGGTGTTCTTTTGCACTCTGATGGGAACGTAAGGGTAATGGATCGTGATATACGGATTACGGTACCATCGGGACGGCTACTTGTTTTGCATACTTAATTGCTACTTAATTTTTACTACCCCCTTAGTTTGCTCTTCTTCTTCTCATGCCCGTCCTTCGGGATACCCCTTTCGCATTAGCCAAGTACATACCAAATATCAATTGTGCTTTCGATTTCGATTTGCACCTTGCTCTGCTACTTCGTATGGTTCCTTTTTTGACATCTCATGGGCGGTGGTTGCAGCAGCATTCGACTCCCTCTCCTTTGTTTGTTCTTTTGACTATACTTCTTCGTATGCTTGCCGAATTCCCCAAAAAGTTATGCTGATCCTTGCTGATGCAACGGTGCTTGTGCATTTAGTTATGCAACCGCAATCTCACTCTTGTGATTGGCGTGATTTCCTCCCATTCGGGAAATGCATCCGTACGAGGCCCGGGTCGAGTGACCATTCAATTTCCATCCTCAACACCAACAATTATTACTTTACATACTTCCGGTTCATCACCACCGGTGCTAAAGTTCGTCTCAATGAGGTTCCCTCCTTCGCCGCTGCGGGTTTCTCTTGCGCCTCGTACACCTCGGCTCAGACGAGATCGGCGGCATCGCAACTAGAATCGCCGCCGCTAAGTAGCGAGTCTTGCTGTCGACCCACAAATGCAAAGCTACCGGCCGACACCGAGAACAATGCCTTTGTCTTCCAAAGCCATCGGATGCAGATCCATCGAGAAGCTTCGCCCCCCCTTCGGGCAGATCCGAGCACCACTCAACCATATGAGTTCACACATGAGGCTCTTCTCAGCTTCAGATCTCACGTTCGAATAAAAGTTGCAATTGTCAAATGTAAACTCTTGTCTCTGAGGCAATGTCGAGAACTGGGTACGTTACGATTGAGATTCAAACTTACAGGTCAGCGGCCTCGATGGCTGCACGAGTAACAATGCTACGGGCACGGTCGGGAATGTTATTGCCGGATGTGGAAGCCGGCAAGGTGATGCAGGTGAGTTCGTTTGAATGGCCCCGTATTGAATCGTGAGTACTAAGTACTCACTTATAAATACCGCTGGTGGACAATTGCCTGAAGATTGCTCACCGTCATCGGCGAAAGCTTGACAAAACACAGTCGAACCATAACTGCCTTGATGTTTCGGGAAGGAATCTGTCATAAACGGCTGCGCGGAAAGACAAGATATACCCGATTCAATCCAGCTTTGATCCATGTCAAGAAGGAAATAATGTCACGGGAGGAAATGTCGAGCTGGTATCATAGGAACCCTGCATTACAAAAACTAGAACAACCCAACACCCAACCCGCGAACTCCGCTCTAAGTCGATGGCCCTAAAGAAATACATAAGTAACCTCTGCATTCGCAAAGAAGACAAGACAAGCAAGTGTAAGTACAAAACCAGATGCACCCAAAGACTCCAAAGATAAGCCATTCAGTACGCCTGAACGGACAATGAAAACACAGGAAAACTGTACAAAATCCGAAAAAAAGATATCAGGGAGATACGCAAGCCCATTGAAACCGAAAAATGCAATATAAAACAAAGCGGACACGAAAGAAAGAGACCGCAAAGAGTGTAAGACCTGTCAAGGTGGAACAGGAAAAGAAAACTGCATGCCAAATGCCCAAATAAGAATCCGTCGAGCATAGTACTGAACAACCAAACCGTACCGACTAGAAACATTTACGGCCGCGCTCCACCGCCATCACCACCCATCTCCGCGTCGGCCGACCGAGCTTCCGAGACCGTCATTGCGGGTGCCGCCAACTGAATCTGTTCCTTCCCCAAACCCCGAACATTTGCAGCCGTATCGTCATCCATTACTCTCAAGTTCTCCATATTCCCCGCCAACTCTGGAATATCCGGTCTCCCCTGCTCGACGCCGACCCTTGAGGGCCCTAAAGCGGTTGCCTGTGTATGCTGCGTTTCCTGAGTTGTTGTAGTTGTCGAAATATTATGCCCGCTGTGAACACCGCTCACCTTGCTCGCCTTGCTGTCACTAAACCTTCTCAAGAACCCGCCCAGGCGAGTCGATCCGTGAGATTGAGTCTGCTTGAGTGAGTTATGCTCCGCCGATTCCTCTTGTTCCCCAGGGCCGTGATGACTATGGTGGTGAAAGAGTCCTCTCATCTTCTCTCCAAGCCTCGTGCCGGAACTCGGACGTTCTGGGCTGGCATCCGATGTGCCACTCGGAGTCTCTGCCCTCTTTCCCTTGGAGTTCCTCCTGCCTCTTCTCTTGTGATTGTGCTGACTACTACTCGCTTCATCGTCTGCCATTGTAGCCTCCCGCTTGCTATCAATAATCTGCTTTTCGCCCAACTCCTTCTTTTTCTTGTGAAGAGATTTGAGAGGCTGATGTCCTTCAGCCTTCTTCTTGGACTGTGTGAATTTTCCGTAAGCTTCGAGGCCGACGAGAACGGCATAAGATTTGGAGATGCGGACATGCTTCATGTCGACGCCTTCCTTATGAAGGGCTTTGATGAAGAGGCGGAAGTTCTGAGTTTCGGGTTAGCCTCACTTCCTTTTCCGAATTGGGAAGTAAATCGTCAGGGTCTTACAGCAGCAGGGGGCCGATAGTGGCCACTTAGTGGAGAAATACTCGTCATTCTGCCATCTCTAATCTTTATCAAACCAGCGGCAGCAACACGAGCACCATGAAGGAATGAACTGTGTTGGAAGGTGCCCGACTTCTTGATGCCAACATATAGTCGAAAGTTCATGTCTGCGACGAAAATCCATGTGTTGGTCTTTGTAGTTTTTCGCAGAAGTCGGTTGAGAATTGTTGCTGGGGAGACGTGCACAATCCTCTTGACACCCTTCTTCTTTGGGCCGGGGTCTACATAGCGCTCTGCCTCCTCAGAGTCGGAGGTACCGGAATCTGATGACGAACTGGAGGAGTCTGATGAATCGGAATCTGAAGTCGTGGGTCGGGCAGACTGGAGAAGCGAGTCGTCTTCCGGGGCTTCGGAAAGGGGTACAATGCCTATTCGCAGGTGAATCAGCATATGTACGTCATTTGGGCAAATGGAAGCACGTACCATCATTCACTGTGTCGACATACTTTCCGTATGTGTTGATCCGTTCGCCGTTCTTCGCCCAGCACAGTCGCCCTTCCTCATCCACTTTGACTAGATATTTTTTTCTCTGCTCTCTGTTCAGATACTTAATCCTCTCTGACTCGAGCTGAGTTCGTGGTAGGACGCCGAGATCCACATGCTTACCGGCCCCGACATCGAGCCAGTAGAAGAAGTTCTCTTTGGTGTCCTGGGTCTTCCAATATTCGTGATAAGGACGCAAATTGGAGCCATAACGATGCTTCGCTGTACCGAATTAGCCCTTGTAAACACACCATGGGTACTTTATCGCAACCTACCGTCAACCATCTCCAAGAAATATTGCAGATCCATCATTTTCGATTGGAGATTTCTGTCCCTTCGCACCTTCTTCTTGGCCTTCATTCTGTCCTTCTTGTCACCCAGTTTACCACTAGCACTGGACGAATCGGTCTCGTGCTCGACGTCAGAAAGTATGTCGGACTCGTCGGCGGACTCGTCATCAGAATAGTCCTTTTGTGCCATTTTCGCAACATAGAGGGCTATAAAGCCAGCATTAGAGTTTGTCCGTATATTCACCCCGAGTGGATTTCCTACCTCGTTCCCACTTGAGTCGGGAAGGTGACATTTCCCGCTTCCCGGTGGATGGTTCGCCCTCAGAGCTCTGCGCCTCTTCCAGCTTCTTGAGTTTCGCATGTTCAGCTTTCGGGTCGGCAAATTTGTGGAACTTGGCCTGTTCTATCGTCTGTTGACCCAATTAGTATAATGACCTTTGGTGTTTCTTGATGGCTGAGGTAAAATGCGGTTATGTGCTTTGTAGTGGGGTAGGAGAGTGGTGGTGCAGTTATGGGGAGTGGATAAGTACTGACATCCAACCATTTCTCCTCTGGCGATAACGAGAATCCGGCGAGCTCACGGCGAGTGCGATGTCCTCGATAGTGTTTCTGGCGGAGATAGACGATGGTTAGCGGATATGAGCCTCATCTCGATGTTTGTCTCTGGCTTCGCAGTTCAAAGAAGGCGTCTCGTTCAAGGCTATTCCAAACTAGGCGCCCCGGCGGTAGATCTTGATTCGAGAAATGGCCGAGGTCGCGCAAAGAAAACGTCAAAGTTGCATGGTTGAGATGCGGAGATGGCCTTCCGTACAATACTTCCTTGCCAAAACGAACAAACAACAATGACAAAAGCGGACTCTTGCTCACCTGTAGGACTACAGCAGCCTTTCTTCTCTCCTCACTCTCATTCTTGTCATAGGCTTCTGCCGATGGTAGTGATTTCTGAATGTTCTGTTGTGATGATTCGTCGGTCATCTTCTTTTGGCTGTGGTTTCCAAGCGGTTGGTTTGTTGATGTTTGTTGTAGGGTGTTGTTCTCATACTTTGACAGGTAAGAATCCGCAAGGTGGTCCGGAGTTGTGGGTGCCGTGGATGCCGCCGAACACGAGAGTGAGCTTACCACCACTGTCGACCCAGCCAGCGAGTCGCCTTTTAAACCGGATTTGGATGAAAGTCGGACTGAGGAAACGGCCTTTCCAGAAGGATGAGTTTTGGTGGATAATTCGTTCCCCATGCTTGCTTTTTTTATTGTTACTGGGGTGATAGGCGGCTCAATTTTGTGCTCGTGGTGGACTTCGTATTGTCAAGCTGATTAGGTTGCAGGTGATGACAATGCGAATAATAAGTGGTCCAGGTTGAGAATCGTCGACAGCGAGAAATAATCAATACTTCTTGCTTGTCAGTCGCTAGATTGAAGGGCAAGTTGAGAAGGGTCGAGAGTTTGTTTGGGCCGGAGATATTGGAGATGCTCACCTTCTCGGAAATGGTGGGCAGCGCCGGTACGTTATATGATCCAGTTTGGTACCCCGTACGTGGATCAGACGGGTGCGGGTCAGCGAATACGGCACAACGACACAAGCAAAAAGGTGAGCAAAATGGAACTCCAAGCCACTTGGTAGGTAATCTTCATTACCTTCTCCACTCAAAGAGACACTGGGCCTTCTGACGGGGCCTTTACTGGCGCTGCCAAACCTCTTGTCAATCCAACTTTCATGACAGTGCTGGCTTGGGGTTTCAACTTTCCGGTCTTGTACGAAAATCTGGCCGCAAACGCATTCCGGAATCACGCATGCAAAGGAAAAAATTGTGGCTTTGTCGTCTCGGTATTCTGAGTAGACTGCTTGGTGTTGAGGTTGGCATGTGTTGTAATTGGCCATAAAGTAAGAGCTCTGCCGTTTTCGGAGAAGGCCGAGTCTTGACATGAGGTTTGCAGGTGGACTTTTCCATGTTCCAAGCAAAAAATATACATCTGTGATTTCACATTCCGATGCCTAGCGCTGCCAAATGCTATATTGAGCTTGACAAGATCTTGAGATGCGAGAGCTTACGTGACCGGCTCCGCAGAGCGGTTAACTCCAACGATTTGGGCTTCATACGGTATGTGCAACGTCAAGACTTTGCAATCACCACCAACTTGGAGGCGAGGGAATCACTTATAACTTCATACATACTTAAGTACTTAGTAGACGTACCAAGTAAGAATTTGCCAGTATGCTTACTTGGATACTTTACGTAGGTCTGTAGATAACTTACGAATCACATACTTAAGTACTTACTTAGTCTAGTTACATACAGACAACCGTGTGCACGCATTGTCTCGTGATGTTTCGCAGACAGCTGATTTGCTAACTGATAATCAGATAGTTAAGTCAGGTCACCCCCCTCCACTGGTGAAAGGAGCCTTCTCGGCATCTCGTTATATGTACGTCCTGTATAAAATTGGTCCCAAGGACCTCGTACCCATACCAAGCAGGAAAGTATGCAACTTTGCAACTGAATGAATGCGATCGAGCTGAAAACCTCTAGGCAGGCTCAAGATACCCGCTTGGAAGCTTTACTGAAGTGTTATGCGGAGGTGCTGAGGCTTCGAAAGAAGAAAGTTCAAATCAACGAGATAGCCAGAATGTTCACCTGTCCATGTCGGAGTCGTCATCGATGCTACAAAAAACCCTAATAGCACCCCCTTATAGAAATCTCCCCGATTGGTTTGACATGTCTCGGCCATAGGCTGTCTTGAAACCGCAAAAGATACAAAAGACGGTTCACTGCATTCGTACCATGTAGGGCTGTGCGCATGCTAAAGATGTCTTAATGGCGTCTTACATCTGATGGAACCCAAAGTTTGAGCCCGATATCTCACCATACCGGATTTACATGTACACCCGATGGTACTTGTACATAAAATATGAATCCCCGTTGAATGAACTCCGACCATTTGCATACCATCATCGGATCTGACGCAACCGCCATTAACCAGGAACCTTGCTGGCCAGGACGGATAAGCCTGATGCGCAAGGGGCAGCCAAGGACGATCTCGGGAGCTTCTCAGGAATATGCAACAACGGGCCCGTTGGCAGTGGCTTTGCATCGGGATTTGCCTGGCCCTAGTGGAAACCTTCCTCCTCCTTCCGCTAACGAGTAGTACTAAATCTACATTTGCGAGTCGCGACAAACGGCCCAACTTGCACAGCCTTCCGCGAAAGGTGTGCCAGGCCGTAATCAAGACGATGGCCCTGTTTACGTATATGGGATATGCCAGATCTGATCCAGGCCTGTTGGGAAATATTGAAACAATTAACAGGAAAGAGAACGGAAGCAAAGACTCCACAAAAGACTTTGATATAAGATACATGCTAGCAATCCTCGTCGATTAAACCCTCCGCATGAAACACATCTAGTATAGAAGGAAACCCGCAGGCAAACAACAAATGAACCGCCATATTCCCACAGTTCGCCATCATTCAAAAGGTAACCCAAAGCACGAAATAGTAATGCAACCTTGAAAAATCACCAAACGCCATAGCTTTTCACTCCTTTATGGAACCCAGATAGAACGGAAAAAGAAAAAGTCAACTTGAGCAGTCTCTAACTCCACCCTAATGCCAGATTCTGATCAGCTCCTCACTAACAGCGCCCGGCGTGAGGACACCGTTTTCTGTTATTAAGGCAGTGATGAACTCTGGACCTGTGAAATCAACCAGAGGACGCTCGCCCCAGGCCCGGTTGAGGTTGTCCCCTCCAATACCGCCATCATTTCTGGCGAGTGCTTCTGGAATGTTCTTCAACTTCTTCTCCTCCTTCTCTTTCTCGACCCTCGCCGCCTCCTCATCATCTGTGAAGTATGTGATGATGTCTTGGTCGAATGGTAAATCGTACTGTGACAGTGGGAAGAGACGAACAAACTTGTGACTCTCGGCGACAACATAGAATGGCTTCTTAGCGGACCTGGCGAGGATAGCAAGCTGGAAGGTGCCGAGCGCATTGATAATTCCTCCGTTCTCGACAACACCCTCTGCTCCAACCAAGACCAGATCACACTTTCCCATGGCGTAACCAGTAGCTGAATCACTGACGACTG
Source organism: Ascobolus immersus RN42 (assembly GCA_003788565.2). Taxonomy (NCBI): domain Eukaryota; kingdom Fungi; phylum Ascomycota; class Pezizomycetes; order Pezizales; family Ascobolaceae; genus Ascobolus; species Ascobolus immersus. Next base: position 1,318,321 of record ML119645.1, on the reverse strand, counting down.
ACACCGGTATGCCCTTGTCGCGGAGAACCCTTGCAGCCCTCTTTCCCAATCCACTTGGCCTTGACTCTGTCACAATCGCCTTGAACCTCACACCTCTCTCAGCAGCCTCGAGTAAAAGAGCAATGACGACTCTGGAAAAGGCATGTAGCAATACGGTCATACCATCCCTCACAAAGTTTACTCCAAGCAGGGCAATTCTTCGTCTCGCGTCCTTTGCTCTCTGCACGAATAGGCGTCCGTTGTTACGCAAGTAGTCCCTACAACTTGCAATATCCCCGACGTTTCCCAGTGTTTGGATGATGTAACGCATGAACAAGTCGCAACCGGCACTGAGAGAGATGGCGTTCGAAACCGAGGATTTGAGGGTGTCTGAGCCGCCTTCGATGATGGAAATGAATTCGGATACGGTGGTGGCCTGGCAGGCGTCGACGAGAGCAACGAGCGACTCGATAGCCGCAACCGGCATAGTTATTTCCGAGTCCGTCAGCAAGAGATTGGTATAATGCTTGAGAATGTCGAACTGGGGTTGGCCGCCCTCAGACGCTTTGAGAATGGTCAGTCGGGGAAGGAACGAGGAACTTTCAAGCGATGAGTCGTACCCTTCTTCACCTCCGACATATTTTAAGATGAGGTATTCTGGTGCGTGGAGTAGCTGGGCTGGTGGGGAAGAATAGAACGGGATCGTATGCTGTCAACAGCGTCAAACTCTCTCTGTAGTGTTGCTTTTGAGAGTCTTGTAGATGGCTGGCGGGAGGTGTTTTGTTGTTTGACGATGATAACTGAATCAATGTTAGACTTGTCGCCTTTCACCCCTCCACCCCGCGGAGGCTTAGTTAGAAACTTGCTAGCCTCGAGACCCTTGAGTCCTGTAACACCATGTGACGGTTACACAGCCAAGATCATGACTCTTCGCAAATCTCAACGTCATGTTCGCCAATTGTCAAGAGTTACCTAAGCAGCTATGGAAATTGGCAGAACGCCAGCAACTTCTAAGGAGAAAACGCACTCTCTCCCAACAACTTTCAATCCCTGAACTCCAACAACCGCTCACTGAACATCATCACCAACCACTACCAACTCCTTAACTTTTCAACCACCGACACTTCAGCTTTCCGGGTGTAAACGTTCCTCTCCTCGACTCTGAACCGTTTCATTACCTTGTTTAAGCGCACCCACTGCGCCGTCCGTTCACTTTTTTTTCACCCTTCGACTCTACCGCACATTACCGAAGCCCCGTAATGAATTCCGCCAGACTCGTCAGCTCCGCCCAACGCTCTTTTGTTGCAACATCAGGTTCGTATCGAGAATATACTATCCGAATGCTCCCTCGTCTAATACTCTCGAATTGTTTTAGTTGCTCGTTCAGCACTTCGCACCAGGTCCGTTAATCGTGTCGCTCAACGTCATTGTGGTCTCGGAAGCACCATCGGCCTTCACAATGTTCGGAATTTACCATCAGAGATCCCTTTGATGGTTCTCCTATCTCGTAGAAATATCTCGACCGAACACAACACCACCTCCGCTCCGCCAAACGCACCCCCTCCAGGATTCAAAATTGAGGATGCAAAGAAGCCGCTGCCTGCAGACCATGCAAAGACATCACCAGAGGTACCATCATCTGCCGACACACTACCAGCTACCCCTCTTGCGACCACAACAATTGTAGGCCAGGAGGACAAGGTTCTTGCCACCACAAAGGAGGCGACGGAGCTTGCGGAGAAGAAGAAGGAGGCGGAGCGAAAGAAGACCCTTTGGGAGAAGGTGAAGCATGAGCTTCAGCACTACTGGGATGGCACAAAGCTGTTGGGCGCGGAAATCAAGATCTCGACTAGATTGGCGTTGAAGATGGCAGCTGGATATGAGCTCAGCAGAAGGGAGCACCGTCAGGTAGGTTCCATTTCGAGTGTTAGGCAATTATCCGCTAACAGCTATGCAGTTGAAGCGTACTCTCCAAGACTTGGGCCGTCTCGTCCCATTCTCGGTTTTCATCATTGTTCCCGCTGGAGAATTGTTCTTGCCAATCGTGCTCAAGTTTTTCCCAAACATGCTTCCGTCCACCTACGAGGATGCTGGTGTCAAGGAAAAGAGAACGACCAAGCTTCGGACAACGCGTAAGGAGGTTTCGGACTTCTTGAAGACCACCCTCCACGAAACTGGGCTTCCTGTCAACATCAACACCAGACAAACCGAGGAGTTTTCAACCTTTTTCCGCAAGGTTAGTGTTTCATGTTTACCCCACAAATGAGTTGTCTGACGTCTTTAGATCCGCCAATCAGATGAAAGACCAACACGCGAGGAGATCATCAAAATCTGCAAGATCTTCAAGGACGACCTCACATTGGACAATCTCTCTCGCCCTCAGCTTGTTGCCATGTGCAGATATATGAACTTGTCCGCTTTCGGGACAGACTCCTTCCTCCGCTACAACGTACGTCACCGTATGCGTCAAATCAAGCGTGATGATCGTGCCATCTCTTACGAGGGTATTGATAGCTTGACTGTCACTGAATTGCAAATGGCTTGCGCTTCGCGTGGTATTCGCACCCACGGCGTTTCTGTCGGTCGCTTGCGTGACGATTTGCAGACCTGGTTGGACTTGCGTCTCAAGCATGGGGTTCCATCGACTTTGTTGGTTCTTTCCAACGCTTTCATGTACGCTCAAGGCAAGGAGGGTGAATTGGACTCTTACTATGACGCCCTCGTTGCTGTCATGAGCAGCATCCCAGACGAGTTGGTCCACGAAATTCAGCTTGAGGCTGCTACTACTGAGGGTGTTGCTACAAACAAGCAGAGGCTCGAGGTCTTGCGCGAGCAGCAGGAGCTCATTGATGAGGAGGCTGCGCAGAGCAAGGAGGGTGGTAAGACTGTTGGAAGCAAAACCGACCGCGACATTGATGATGAGCACCACCGTGCTCAGAATGTCGAGGCTGAGGCAAAGGTAAATGAGCAGAGTGCTCAGGCCGACGCTAAGGCTGCCGAGGCTGCTGCTGATGCTCCAAAGAGTGAGGAGAAGAAGTAAATGCACCAGTGGCACTTTTACCGGGGGCCATTCATGACGAGGTCCCTGTTAGTCCTTTGTATAGTAGAAAGGTTGCAGGTCAGTCACTTTGGACATAAGCCGCCTGGCTAGTACTACTTTTTTAATGGCTCGCTCGTTGCGGATTGAAGGCCCTTGCTTTCTTGCTTTCTATCATTTCTTGCTTTTGTGGAGGGTTCTTTTTCATTGGAATCTAATGATCCATTCGAAGGAGGCGTTTATTTCCTTTTTTACTTTTATGGAACTGGCATATTTGTCATGGGCAGTTGGCGGGCGTACGTAGGGACAGGCATCTTGTAGATTTGTTTTCGGGTTTGCTTTTATTTCCTTAGTCCTAGGTCTGCTTTTTTGTTTTTTTCAGCATCAGGCACTCATAGTGTAGCTTGTTGGCAGATAACTCATGAGGTATCTTTCTGAACAGTGTTTTCCCTTGGTTCATTATTCTGGTGGCTCGGTGTTGGTTGGCTGTTTTCTACACACTCATTCAGCGTTTGCCCGTTTGTCGGCAGTGCTATCTTACTTTCCTCGGGTCTTCAAGACTTGCTGCTTACTCATCTCTCGATATCTCTTCTCAGTCGAGTTTGTATCGGTTTGTGACTTATTTATTCGGCATTGGTCTTTGGCGGTGCTTGTTGGGACTTGTTCCGACTCTTTCTCTTTTCTAACTGCATGTTTTGCGTGGCCATATTACATAGGCTTTCTTATAGTACTTGATTTTAGTTTAACATTGATAGATATTAGGTTTACAATTCCGGATTGGTCGGATGGTGGGATTGATGATTGCGTTATGATTTGGGGGTAGATCCCTTTTCAACATTGGGAGGAACCGGGTATTTAGGAGCATTTGAGATTATTATGATCCCTTTCATGATCTCTTTTTGACAGCAGTGTCTGTGACCATCTTGCATGTCCCTCGCTCATCTCCAGAAACCATAAACTGGGAGAGAACCGTTGATTTGTTCGTAGTGAGCTTCCATCCTTGTTGCGAGCCACAAGTATCCCGCATCCATCTCGAGAACCTAGCAGAATTCCGTCCACAGGTTTGCAATCTACCATTCACCCGGTTCCCCAATCGTCCCCTGCATCCGAATATTTACGTTCCTCAACCCCGCCCAGCAGACGGACCACCAATCCGATTCCTCACCGCGCCCCTTAACATCTGCCACTCCTCATCCCTGCCCGCCAACGGCCCCTCTTCCTTCTTCACCCTCAAAAACTCAATCGCTCTCCGATAATCCTCATCATTCTTCAACCGTTCCTCTTCCTCTTCCTTCTCCGACTTGGTGCGGTTATGGACGCCTAGTTTCGGGCGAGGTGCTAATGTAGGGGTCGATGGATCGAGATTGTCGGCTTCGGAGAGGGTTGTGGATAAGTCGAGGAGGGTGAGGGCTTGGGAGGCAGGCTAGAAGTGTTATTACTAAAGAATAGGATGAAAGCAATAGACTTACAAGGGTGCGGAGGAGAGTAAGGTCTGTCAGGACTTGGGCGAGGTTTGGCATGTTGGGTATCTCTTTGTGGGGTGGAGGAGCGGAGGTGGAGACTTGGGCGGTGATGTCAGGAGCGGGCTTGGCGGAAAGGGTATCACGTGGAGATAAGAGATTGCAAACTGGGAAGGAAGCATTGTTGACTTTCAGAATCGTATTTTATAAATTTTATTAGTGAGAAACACGGTGGAATCTTTTGAAGCTCACTATTTACTTTGCTGTTTATACCCACTCAACAGCTGCTCATATGTATTTGTAGTGTAGGTTTTGCTTTTCCAGAAAAATCGGGTGTACTCGGCGAACAGAGGCGGCAGGGTCCAGGACGTCGTCCCACAGGCGTCCGAGAGCCTTATCTGCCCTACAAGACTCCCCGGATGGTTCGCTAATCTCAGGAGTCTGTAGCTTCTCACGGACAAGCTTCAACGTCATTTCGAAAGGCAACCAGTTTTGAACCTTGGGAGACAACTTCGAGTTCGGGTAGATTTGCTGGGCGGATCAACCCATCCGGTGCTCTCCGTTTCTCTGATCCTCGGATCCTCGTAAATGGAGTGCAACCCGATGACCAGAAACAATCCTGTCAGTGAAACCTTTGGGGACTGTGACAGGCCGCTGTTATCTGACAGCTTCGGGCCGTTTCGTGCAGGTCGCTCCTACGATAAGGACTTGGCGACATGGAACGATCAGGGCATGACGACAGTTCCTGAGGAGCTTCATGTGGGATCTGTCGCTGTCAATGGTGGACTGTGGCTCAGGGCAGAAACCAGAAAGCCTGACACTGGTAACTTCGAGTGCCACCTCAAGACAGCTGTCGAAAGGTGAATTGTATCTCGCACAAGCAGTTATGTCGGGTCCTTGGTGTACGAGAGGCCTGGTGCGCCCAACAATCACTTCCTCGCCGACATCATCGTTCCCATGATGCCCAAGCGGTCCCCATTCGTCAGTTACGGATTGTCTTCTCGCTCTGGGTTTCTGTTCACTGGGGTGCCATATTTATACATGTACTGGGTCCCTCCAGTGCTGCCGCCATATCAATCGCGAATTTCGAAGTTCGCCGAAGCCTGAGAAAAGAGCGAGGTTGTCCCGAGAAATGCTGGGCGGCGGAACAGCCCATCCCACCACCATCGATAATAAGGTTGGCAGGTGCGCAAAACAGTTTCGTTTATCGCTCCCATATCTATAATTGTTATCCCTGCTTCGGCATTCTTGTGAATATAAAGTGCGACCTGTCTGTCAACTTTGAAGAATCCATTTTGGTCCATTTGCTGCATCCAAAGAAACTCTGAGAACGGAACCCGGTTAGTGTACCCCCACGATACTCATCAGCCCGTTTACCTTCGAAATGGTGCAATGGTGATGGTTTCAAAGCATTTGAAGCTGCATCCTCATTTACCTCCCCGAGCACGAATCGTCCACTGGCTACCTTTCCTCTTCTCCACGACTGACGCAGTCTGCAGATCCCAGTCCTAAAACTCACAAAGAACCACAAAACAAGCCCTGATAGCAAGATGAGCGAGCAAAAGAAGCCGGCAATTTCTCACGGTCGAGGAGGTAGGATCATCGGATGCCAGGGAAGAGAAGGACCTGAAAGGCGGAAGTATGCAGTCCCTAACGTTGCGTCTGCTACAGGTCAGGGAAATATCGGTCACGACGACACACAGTACGTAGATGGAGAAATCCATCGTCAGGAAGATCCTTCACAAACGGGCCACGCCTACAGCACCGGAGTAAGCGATGTTTTCTCGACAAGGAGGGACGATGCTGACTGTTGTAGCGAGGTGGAGGAGGCAATATTGGAACGCCAAAGGCTGGAGTGTCGCCCGCTTTGAGACCGCAAAAGACTGCTGAAGATGCAATTCCGGATGTCGCAAGAGTGCCAATACATGAAGGGGAATACTACCACTCGGGGGTAAGTTTGGGTGACTTGGCCATTGATATGTGTACTGACGACATTGCAGCGTGGTGGTCAAGGAAATGCGTTTATCCCAGGAGAGGAGGCGAAGAGAGCGAAAGACGAAGTGAAGGCGGAGAAGGCTGGGAAGCCAGTCGATGCGCAGGATGTTCCCAAAGGTCTCGCTGATAAGATCAAGAATAGGCTATCGCGCATATTTGGCAGCAAGTAGGCCGGACTGGTTCGTTTGTTGATTGGTTGAGGTTGGAGTTTGGGTTGCTTCATCTGTTTGTTTGCTTGTGTTCTTTGTGTTGTTTTTTTCTCGGTGGTTTATCCAGTAAGTACCAGCTGGGAAGCACTCGTACTTCATGGTTGATTTTCTCGCATCATGAACAATGCCTGCTTATTCGCTGTTGGATCGTTAATTATACCCGGTCAGGCCTTTACCTTTAATGTTTAGGAAATTCATACACTTCTTTTACCAGTTCTTTTCTGTGCAGCTGTGAGCTGTACTTTCCCATTGCGGCTTTGTATGAAGAGGGAAGGCTACAACTTGAGTACGGCGATACAATGACTTAGTGTCAAGTACCAACTTAGCTACTTAGGTACTTAATAGGTAGGAATCCAAAGCTCAGTTGTGAAATGGTACAAGTGAGGTCAGTAGCAGTTTGTCGGTTGCTTCAGGGTACTTGCTGACTCTAAACACTGGCAGTTCTCACGCAGTTTGAGAGAAACACCCGTGGCAGCGTGATGAAGGAAGCTCATCTACTTCCTTCCTACCCATCGTGTACTTTGTTGTATCACGAGGCTATGTCCTAGAATGGAAGTAAACTAGGCACCAAGGCCAGATTCCTCACCAAGCAACCTCAACTTCCGCCACATCCTCACACATCCCGCCAAACTCTCCAATATTTCACCACGTCTCCAATTCGAGCCTCACGATCTTTACATCAACTTTATTTTTTTCTCACATTTAGCTCCCTTGAAGCGTTCTTCACTCTTTTGTGCCTATGGGATATACTTTGCAATCTATTTAGGACACTTATTACTGTCGACTTACGGCATATGTCGATAAACGTGGGCCCGTTCTCGAAATTCCCATCTGAGAACGCTGAAGATTCCGACAGATCCATCTCACCATTTCAGTCAAATGTGTCAAAAGATGAAGACGCCAAATCTTCCTCGAAAGGTGGTCTGGCCCCCAGTGCTGCTGGGATCGGTAGACCTCTTCTAGATGATGGTCGACTCCCACCGCTACCACAATCAGACCAGGGCCCCGCTCCATTTGATACAGCTTTCGACCAACCTGCACCTCTACCACCACCCCCATCGCTCTTCACGTCCCCTTTTCAGACCTCCATTCAACACGATCCGATTCCAGGCATTTCCAGACAAGACACTCACGGGTCCATACACTCTGTCCACTCAGAAGATGGCGACTTTGTTGCTCCCTTGCCGCCAACAAGAGACTCTTCAATGCGAAACACGCCTCCTCCGACAGATCAGCATGGTAATGGAGGTCAAATAAATCCACACAGGCGGAGATCATCGAGCGGTCGTGTGTCTCCCCTATCCGGACGGAGACCCTCGGTCAGCGTTGGCCTACCGCCGGAGACTGGTCGAAGGCCATCCGTTAGCATTGGTCTGCCGTTTGATACAGGGAGGAGATCTTCCGTAAGTGTTGGCTTGCCTCTGGATACTGGTAGGAGACCTTCAGTCAGCGTTGGCCTGCCTCTGGATACTGGTCGACCACCCATGTCCGTTCGAAGAGCTTCAGTAGCACCAGCTCCGAGTTTAGAGTTCGGTGCGGGCTATTCTACGCCAGATCCTACCCCTCCTCCACCGCCACCATCTCCTTATCATATACCGGCAAAAGAGGAACCCACCCCGCTTGCATCTCAGGAACAACGCGACTCAGTACAATCCACAACTTCCGAAGACAGTAATGATATTGTCGCACCACTACCGCCCGTCAGGACTACTTCGGCACGAAGGACACCTTCTCCAACAAAAAGTTACGACAATGGTAATCCACTGAATCAAGCATCGGGACGACGACAGTCAATAGGCTCCGGTTCACAACTATCTAGGCGGAGGCAATCGATAAATGCTGGCTCGTCGCTCTCTGGACGAAGACCATCGGTTAGTGCAGGATCACCACCCGCTGGAAGGCCCTCGATAGGGACAGGCTCTCAAGTACCAGGGCGACGATCGTCAATAAGCCCCGTTCCTCTGCCGTCTACAACTCGGAGAGAATCCATTGGGTCATTTTCTTTCGGAGGACCGTCCGCAAGCTCTCCGGCTGAAAAAAGCGACTCATACCGGGATTCTCGCTCTGGAAGCCCTCCAAATCCTGGCATTCGGAGAGTCCAAACAGACCGTGATCCAAGTCCTCCTCGTATGGTTGCACAGCCAGTTCGGATGAATACTTATGGACCTGTTTTGTCGAACTATTCTCGAAAGTACTCTGAAGCAGTAGATCCATTATCTGGAGGTTTGTTTGCCATTTCATTTATGCTTAGACAATATTAACAGAATCAGGTCCAAACCCCCACTTCCGAAGGGATTCAATAAGCTTCCGACCACCCCCAATGGGAATCACAGCAGATCCACCCAAAATACTTTCAACAGTCCCACAGATCGCCGAGCCCATCCCGGAAAGACGGAGCTCGCTTTTGAACACTACAGAATTAGCCTCTCGAAAGTACTCTGTCGAAGAAATTGATCCGTTTTCTGGAGGTATGTTAAACATGACGGTAGAAGGTTTTCCCACTAATAAACACAGGCATGAATCCACATTTACAGAATGCTCCTAACCTGCCTTCAAGGCCGGCGGAGAGCGTCCAGCCAGTCACTCAGGATGGGCCGACATTGAAGGTTGCTCAAAGCACAACCCCACTGAAGGGCATTCTCAAGAATTCCGACAGCCGAAATATAACCAAAGAACCAACAGGCGTAGCAACATCAACATATCCTACTCTCTCAGTCGAAAGCGCCCAGGCTTCCGCACCAACAGCTGACGACACATCGGAGGAAGTAGGGCCGTTTGACTTACCCAGAAGCCGGACCGACAATCTTGGGTTGATGGAAATACCCGCACCACCATCTGGTTCACTGTCAAGGGCAGGAACAGCACCACCACAGGAAAAGAGAAATAAAATCAAAGCCCGTTGGAGCATGTTTGCAAAGAAGGCCGTGGAAACGGAATCTCTTAGATATCCACCTGTGCAACTACGGCCTCCCCAGGCGGCCATTAGTGTGCCAGTTTCCCCATACACATTGAGTCCACAACTGCCCATGGTGTCCTATGGGACGCCAAACCCGGAACCAACTCTGTATGGACCGACTTCAAGAACGGCATCGGCCACTGTTGATGACAGGGACAGATTGGATGGACCACCAATCTTTACTTTCACACGGACAGATACGTCATTAACTGATGGGCTGGGAATGATGGAAGTGCCCCCACCTCCCGGACAGCTTTCCAGAGCAGAGACGGCACCTCCGCAAGAAAAGAAGGCGAGGGCCAAAGCACGTTGGAGTGCATTTGCAAAGAAAGCTGTAGCTACAGATTCCCTCAAGCAACCCTCCGGACCAGTATCTCAACTTTCTCTTCAAACGGGAACGTACTACCCCCAGGCACAAAGCCAGGCGATGCAGCATGTAACACCTCATCTCCAACAGGCTCCTCAGCCATCGGTCGAGGCGTCTTTAACATCGGCACATTCAACTCCTCCTTTTAGTCCTCAGCTAGCACCACAGTCGCCATCATTTCAATCACAAGCCTCTCTACAGGGACCACCTTTTCCTGGAACAGTGCAGCAGCAGCCAGCTACTGAACCTGTTTCTCAGTTTGCCCCCAATGGTGGGTTCATATCGCCAGTTAGCCCGATTAACCCACAATTGGCAGCAGCACTTGGATCACAGTACTCTCAGCAATATGCAATGGGATATCCTTCACAGCTTGCAGCAGGGGGCTATATGAATGTTCCAGGAGTGGGAATGGTACCTGTCAACCCACAGCTCGCGGCATTTCCCCCACAGCTTGTTCCTCCAGGCATGCCACAGTTTGCCTCACCGTTCGGTGCAGCTATGCCGGCGTCAGCTATGCCTCGAGGCTCTATTGCAGTATCCTCAAAGAGCAAGAAAAAGGCTAGAAGCTTCTTTTCTTTAGTAGCAAAGGCTTCTGCAGCAGCGAGCGAAGCCTTGGATGATCCAACAACAAAGAGGCCGCGAAAGGAGTCGACGGCAACACGAAAGTCATCAATCGTCGACCAATTCTTGGCCAATTCTGGTTTAGATCCGGAAGCAGCACGCAAACCATCAGCTGCCAGCAACCGTAGCTTAGGAGTTGGTCTAAACGACTCGCCATAGGGTGGCTTAGGAGGCCGTAACCGATTAAGCGTGGTTGGCCGTCGTAGTTCGTTCATGCCTGGAGGTCGTCGAGGCTCTGTCATGCCGACATCTTTCATGGGTATGCCAGCCGAACCCGAAGCTGAAGGTGACTCTGACATGGGTATGTGGGGCAGACGGACCTCTCGATTTGGCGCTCGGGGACTTGGAGGAACTGAGGATTTCGCCATGTCCTCCAGAAAACCATCGACATATCAACTCAAGCCTCGCAACTTTGGACGGCAGGCCAAAGTGAATCTTCCGCCGCCAACGACCTGGCTTATGGTTGCTGAAAATATTACCCATCGCGAGCATCCTCGACGAGTCCGGATGGGTATTGCGGCAGAAGGCGAATTACCCGAGAAGACGATGCAACAGGTCCTGATGCGAGGCGGCACCGAGCGTGTTCAAACTGGAGATATGTTGAAAGATACCACCCCTGTTGCGGAGGCCCTAGTGGGCAAACGAGAGAGGGCATGGAAGAAGCTCACAAAGGTGATGCCATTCCTCAGGGAAACGACAGCCACCAGTGACATTGATGGCCCCAGTCACTTGGGCGAACGTCAATTGCTGAGCGAACAAAATACTATGTCTCTTGAAGATGACAAGAAGGAACAGGGCCTAGGCCTTTATGACTCTATCCCGATCGAAGTCAAGGAGAAGAAGAAGAAGGTCAAGAAGGAGAAAAAGCCAACCCGTGGTATTCTGGCTCAGGTTGTCTCAGGAGTGGGTGATACGGACGATGAGAGCAGTGAGGGCTCTACGCCTAGCTCCAGCTCGAGCTCAAGTTCTAGTAGTTCGTCCCGGGGCGTTCTTGGTGGCTTGTTCTCAGGTGGGTCCTCGAGGAGGTCGAGCACAAGCTCAAGCTCAAGCTCGAGCTCAAGTTCTTCAAGTTCTTCGAGTTCAAGCTCTAGCTCAAGTTCGAGTTCGAGTAGTGAGAGTGGAAGTGGAAGTAGCAGTGAGAGTGACAGGAGTAAGAAGAGCCGCAAGAGCAGGAAGAAAAAGAAGAAGAAGAAGTCGAAGCATCGCAAACATATGAGCAGGTCGACAACGGACAAGAGCGATGGCTCAAGAAGTAAGAGCTTGAAGAGGTCTGGGACGGACAAGAGTGAAAAGAAGGGTATCAGCAGATCGGCTACCGAGAAAACCGAGGTGAGTGGGAAGAGTGGGAAGAGTGCAAAGAGCAGCAGGAAGAACAGTTTAAGGAAGAAGGGTAAAGGAAAGAAAAAGGACGACTGGGAAAGGCCGACTTCTGGCTCGGACTAATCGAACTGATGATGTTATACTGGATTTGAGGAAGAACGAGGATGGAAACAAAAAAACGTGTTTGATGATGGATAGACTTTGCTTGGTCGTTGATGTCGTTGCTTGTTTGAGCTATTATTGTATCTGGCTTGCAGGCTGTCCCGTTTGTCTCGTCTTGGGGATATGCTATCATTGGACTGTTCGGTTTGAAGCTTTACGAATACATAAGAAGTAGCTGGTAACTGCTCAATTGGGGATCTGGTGGGTCGTTAGTTGCACTCAATGCTGTTTTAGTTTGGTCATACCGTCATTAGTCATTCACCCAAAGTGCGTATTGGCTTGGAAGTCTTCTGAGGCGCAGATTTCAGACTCACTTTATGTACCTGAGATTGTTGTGAGGTGGTTAAGGACTTGAGGTTGAATTGTCACGCCCCACTAAATTAGCGTGCGGAGAAGCCCTAACTTATCGGGCGAACCAGATCCGAGACCCTCGATTAATCCTTGTTAAGCTATAGTTAGTGGCTGCTCTCCGAATTTGGAAGATGTTCCGCTGCTGCCCCCGGCCGGGAGTTTCCGCTGTAACTATGTACGAGTATGCACCAATCTGATATCCCGGCCTGCTCACGTTCTATTTTGCACAGCCATGGGTTTTTGTGATTTCGATGGTGCAATATGGATATGTACTTATTTTGTGGTTGAGTTCAGTGGGTGATTGCTTTAAGCGGGCATCACCGAGGGCTAGAGTTTGCTAGGGTCATCAGTTACATTTAGTGGCAGAGCCACTGTAGCACAAGCTAAAATTGGCCCTATCGAACAGCCAACTCGAGCTTAAACAACCTCAACTCTTTCCAAAACAAAGTGCATCGCAAGGCCATAGCACCTCTCCCTACCTTACGCCAATTTCACCTGTCCAACACGTACAACTGCAGCCTATGGAAAACACTTTGAGAAACCCTGCGAACCATTGGACGGAGGCGCAGCGCGTGCTTGGGTAACCAACAAATGGGACTCTCGTTTTTTCTCCTTCGCAGTCGCCTCAGCTAGTTGACGACTCCTGAAGGACTAACTAGCCCAAGACGACATCGCGAGCTGCAATGACTTCTTAGAGCCTTGAATGCCGCAGGACTTTTGAAACCATCTCACTCGCCTCATTGCTTTGTTGGCATTTGCTAATATCTCTCGTTCGCTCCCATCTCTTAAAAGACGAGGCATTCCTTGCTGTTCTTGTTGTTGATTCACTCGTTTACAGTTCCTTCTGCAACCTCATTTTCAATCAGACAATGGCATCCCTCACAGCTCTTACCGTTCCTTTCCTCCTCGCCTCGACACTGCTGCACTCGGCTCCAGTCCTCGCCAAACGCGAAGACTGCGACTGCTTCACCACCACATCATCTCGAGGCAAGACAATCCTTTACGCCAACTACGAGTACCACGACTTTCGTTCCTTCCCCTCCACCCTTTCCGCCTCTGATGCCTCGGTCAAATCGTTAAAGTCCACACCCCTCACGACAAACAAGACCTTTACCGACGACTGGTCCATACAAGACTGGAAATCTCAAATCAACCCCGAAGCCGACTTTTCCGTTGTCAACCAAGTCAGCAACATCCTCCCAATCCAACGTTCTGCCCTCAAGACATCCTCTTCGGGCGCAGATGGTGTCGATGAATCACAGCTCCTCCTGCGCAGCTACAAGCCAACGGGTTCGAAACAACAGTACGCAGCCGAGATGGAACATCGAAACAAGGATGTCTTTACTGCTTCGGTCCGCGTCAACGCCTCAATGTATGGCGACCCAGGTGCTGTCATTGGCATCTTTTTCTACCGTGACGGCAAGTCTGAGACGGACCTGGAGATCCTCACCCGCGATAAACACAACATTGTACGGTGCACCAACCAGCCTGCTCTGGATGAAGACGGAAACGAGATACCAGAGGCCTCAACCATAGTCGAGATTGATGGGTCCTGGACGGATCACCACGAATGGCGGATAGACTGGGAGGATGACCTCAACAGCTGGTTTTACGACGGTGAGAAGATCGCCGAGAAGTCTTGGGGTGTGATGAAGAAGAATGGCTACTTTGTGATGAATGTATGGGGTGATGGAGGCGAGTGGAGTGGAAAGATGAAGGAGGGAGGAGAGGCTGGCTTGAGAGTCAGTCAGATTGGCATGGTGTATAATACCACAAAGGATAGGGATGATGGAGTGGAGTGTGAGAGGATCTGTGATGTTGATGATGTGGAGGCGTTTGATGCTGTTACGAAGACCAGTACTAATGCGCAGAAGGGTGCGGCTGGTAGGGCACGGTTTGGATGGGGATTGGGAGCCGTGCTTGGATTGGTTGCAATGGTCTTGGTGGTTTAGAGTAGGTTTGCAACGTATATACCACTTCTTGCATAAGTATCTAGCTAAGTAGGTCTACTTAGTAGTTTGCAATAGACGAAATGATAATGCTCATGATAGAAAGAGATTTGGTGGTGAAGTATGTACTGAGAAATGGACAAACGAACAGAAGGATCTAAGCATTCTTTGCTTTCCCATCCAGATATCCATCCACTGCCGCTTCCGCTCTCTGCAAACGTTTCACGGCGATTTTCATCTTCACATACGCCTCCTCCTTCCTCAAACCTTCCCTTGCCTCCTCATCGTTCCAGCGTCTCACTCTGCTTCCCACATTATCATTCCCCGAAACATACACCACATCCCTCCCCAACACCCAGCAAAGTAATCTGTAGAACATCTTCCCGGCATCCAAGATTCCATCCACACCCTCTACATCTATCATAAATTGTCTCATTTCCACCCAGTCATGCCTAACTTCTTCGTGCAGCACCTTAAAAGCGATGTGGGCCTGGAGGACTGCCCTGACAGAACGTTCTACATCGCGAGCTATCGAAATGGGGAACTGCGCGTCCCTTTTGTTGAAGGCCTCGTAGTATTGCCCTATACTGTGGTCCATCCAGGTATGCCCGTCGCCGCTCGATCTCTTGTATTTGCAGTGTCCATGCAATGCGGGTACGTAAGGCCCTTTCTGTGCTAGGCGAAGAATTGTGCGCTCACCGTCGAGTATGCACATTCTGGCGAGTTCCTCCAACGCGGCATTGCATACTGATAGGGCGGAATGGAGCTCGTTGGATGTGATGGATGTGCTATCATGGAAGTGTTAGTGTATTCAAGCATTTTGGGATAAGTGAGTGTGGTGAGAGGTGCCTTTCAGACGTCATTGAGGTGGTTTGACGGTTACAGTTGGATTCTCCGAGCTTCGAACTTCCGAGTGAAGGCCATGGAAGACGTCAAGTGCTTGGACGTTTCCGCTGGTGCTCGGGGTCTTGAAGATCTATATGCGGTAAACAAAACTTCGAGGGAGAAGCAAGTTATATTTCAATGATGAAGTAGTAAGGACGAAACTACTATCTTAATTATAACCAGCTGTCATCTCTACGGCCTCCTATATCGCATTCACTCTGTAACCGAACTATCCGCCAGATCGATCAAGAACTGCCATCTCCATATAATCAACCACTACGCGCTTGAAACCGTTCCATGTCATCTCTCCTCGGCAGACCCTGATGCCTTCTGACCATCTCCTGACGTTCCCAAATGAGATCCATCCAAACCAATTTGTTCTCCACAATCGTCTTTTTGACCACTGCCCCACATGCCATATGCACTTCAATCTCCTTCTGGCAATAGATCCTTCCTTTTCCCAGTTCGCGGTCAAGCGGTAGTGTAACCTTCATCGAAAAGAGTTTCTTCTTTGCTTTCTTGAGTCCAACCAGCTTGCCAGTCTTTGGATGAACCCTGGCATGTTTTGCGAGCGCTTTCCAGTACTCAAAGTAGGACTGTTGACCAACGGAGCCTCTGTATGGATGACGAAAGGGGTATATCTTGCGCTTCTCCATTGCAGCCTCGACATATCCCAAAGCCTCTGCCTGAGTCTTGGTTAAGCTTTCGACAACGGAATAGTCCCACACATGATCGCCTCCAGGACTTGATCTCCATTCAAATTCCGAGTCGGGTCCGATGCAATGAGTGCAGCTCGGGGATGTGCAATTGAAGGATTCGAATTCTGCGGGCAGGTTTGTCGGGAGTGGATATGTGCCGTTGATGAAGAAGATCATGTAATGAAGGAATGCTTCCCACAAAATTGACGTTGGAAAAGGATGGGCGTAAAGGTGCTCGTTCTGACAGTATGTTTCGTACTCGAATATAAAACTTTCCTCTTCATGATCCAGAGCTCCGTGCCAGAGGCATAACCTGGTACTGTCCGAACACGCTGAGCAACTGCGTGTGGGCTTCTCGATGGCGGGGACTATGGCGTAAATTTGGCGCACCTCTGCAGACCCCTCTGAGAAGGCGTAGTAGGTCGCATATGTAGGCTGTTGGCCGTCCGATACGGTGGCGAGCTCATCTCTTCTCCTCTTTTCCGTAGCCTCCCTCCAGACCTTTTGCTCGAGCGGTACGATGCTTGTGAAAGATTGCCAAAGCGTGATACGTCGCTCATAAGCCATCCGACAGTAGGTGCTCCGAACAATGGGCATCCAAAGGCCGAGCTCAAGCCTCCAAAAGAAGGGAAAGATCTCGGGCATCTTCTCCTTGTCTCCATTTGCCCTTGTAAGGAATCTTTCGATCATTGAGTCTGGTACTGTGTTGAATACATCCTCTGCAATGGACGGTAGATACTCTTGTGTTTTCTGAGTGGTCCTGCCGGGATGACCACTTTGGAGAAGGCGTATGACAAGAGGACCGAAGTTTCGATTGGCGAGTTCTGTGTGGATCTTGCAATCGTTTTCCTTGTAGATTTTCCGAAGGGTTGGGTGGGTTTGTGCGAGAGCTAGAGCGGAGTGGCCGTATGAGCAGGATGAAAATATCTCGACAAGGACTTTGGAGGGCAACGTAAGAAGGCTCGGAGTCGGAGTTGGTTTGGCGGATTTCGACATGGCTCGGCCACGATAGTATTTGCTGATTTCAGGAATCATCATTGAATTGACACCAAAGAGCGATCATGGCTGTCTTAAAACTGCTTTCCGTGACGGTCCTTGGTGGGGCCATGTATCTCGAATTTGGGGAATGCAAGGCATTTGATCTGCCTCAGGATTAATCGATTGGTACACGACAAAGAAATTTCGAAACGAACGAGATTCTGTGTCGACCCATCATAATTGATCCTGTGCAGAGCCAATCATGGTGTAGTTGCTGCTGCATTCCACGCCTCGAAAGCGTGCATGAGACGTTCTCAAATTGTGGATGTGTAAGGAGGTTGTTGTGTGCAAGTCAAAGTGTCCCAAGGAACGTTCCTTCCATAAACTGTCTAGCGTGCAAGTGGTCTTGGCCCTATCCGGCAAGTTCCGAGAGGGTTAGAATACGAATACTAAGTAAGTATGTATTTGGAGACTCTGAATGCAATACAAGCATACCTTTCTTTCGTCTTCCAGATCGCTTCTTATGCTTGCGCTCAGAAGCCTTCAACATTTTCCACCGTCATGTTGTGGTTCTCATAGATGGGAAGCTTCGACTTTCCGGATTAGGCTAGCCTATAAACAGTTGACGTGTTGAGCCGAACGAGTGGGGAAGCGTTTGTATTCCCAGCATCACCAGCAAGCAAATCGTGAACTTTAGTTCTTTGCAACGCAGGTCAATCGTAAGTTGCTCTCAATTGCTCCCGTGTAATGAACTGATGGTTGCTTACTTGTAGTCTAGCAAAAATGGTCCAAACTCGCTCAAGGACGCGCCAATTGGAGGAGGGTCGGCAAACGCACGAGCAGCCACGAGAACCACGACAGAAGCTCGGTCCCAGGAACGGAAAACACCATGCTCGCATTGAGAAGAACAGTGGAGATGTCAACAAGCTTCAAGCATCTCTGGGCACTTCTTTTGCGACTCTTCCAAACGAGCTGCGGTTGATGATTGCTGATTACCTCCCATGGAACGATTTCCACGCCTATCGGACGCTCGACAAGACGAACTATCGGCTTCTGACTACCGAGCGGATCGAAAGAGGCAATTGGATGGATAGGGATGAAATAAGCCTTGTCACTGACGTCGCAAATGTATTATTGCTTCCGCCAGACAATGGCGTCCGCCGGACGCTTGAATCATTCCTTAAGACTGCCGGAATTAGAGTTCGCATTGCTGAGTATGGTTTCTTCGATTACCGCTACTGTTTGGGCAGAGACAGATTCACCTGCTTCGTCCGTTGTCGGAACCTATATGAGATCTGTAGGAAGTTGGCAGACCCCGAAAGTTATAAGTACTACGAGGATGATGATGACGAGCCTTTCTACGATGGTGGAACCGGATATGGGGATGTCGACCTTATGAACATTCTATTTCACGATGGTTGGGCATTTGAAGACAAGGAAATGGCTTCCAAGTTCTTTTACTCATCTATCCATCGGGTCGGGGGCGATTGGATGGAGTACGATAACGTCGTTGCGGACGAATCCGAAGAGGGCTCGCCATTCAATGGTACTCCTCTTTGGACGCACGTATTGGTAGCTTTGGGGCTTAGACTGGCACCGGTGCTGCTGGCTGGAAAGAGATGGAAAAGAGATGAGACTGCCCCATTCGAGAAACAGCTGCTACTTGTGGAGCGTACACTCAAAGATCAAGTCGCCATTTGGGAATTGTTTAAGGACATCTATCTCGTCACAAACGGTAAGTACCGCACGATATGGCCTTAACAATTTCGTATACTGAGAAAAGTGCTTACAGGACTACAAAACTACATTAACCAGTATCCTGGTGAGAGCGACTCTGACGAGAACAACCTCTACGAAAGCGACTCCGACGCAGCCGAATAATTCTGACAAGCTCCGATACTGACTTACGTATAATTTGTCTCCTAATGATAGAATGCGTATCTAAATTCAAGGGCACGAGCGGAGTAGATAGCTCGGAAATATCAAAGACGAATGTTCGCTGGCCCATAAGACATACTTCCCGTCAATTTCGCGAGAAATGTCAGTTTTCCTTAGGTGGCCTACTGAAATTTAATTCCTAACAGAAGAATAAATCATCTAACGATGAAACGGGGAGAACAACAACTACTACTATGACTACAACTATGACGATACCAATCCAACGACAAGTCAAGATACCAGCCATCTTAAGGCTTCCAACCGAGCTTCTCGACCTCATCTTCACGTTTGCAAAACAAACTCGCAGTGAACACCCCCCAGAATACAACGAGAGCTCTCCAAGTATTTGGACTGCAGGCTCACATGCAGAATACGAGGCACGGTTGCTATCCTTCAAGCTCCAAAGGCACCGATCGGAGGTCGGAAAGATAGCCAACCTTCGATTCAAGTACCCTCTGTCCTGCCTAGCGAGCACATGCAATGCATTTCAGCCCATTGCCGAACGTCTCAACTATTTCACCATCGACCTCACCAAAATATACTTCTCCCGAGGCGACATTCTACGGCTCGGGAATATCCCTGCCCATTGCATGCCATACATTCGGCACATCAAGTGTCGAGTAGGATTCGACGGGTCTGATCGCATAACATTCCAGCGAAAGGCCCCGTCATTCTCTGGTTGGTTTCGCCCTACTATGGTCTCGCTTTTTACACTAGGCCCGGTTTTCGATGAAATGCACAAGCTGGAAGCTCTCGCGGATCGATATGATAGTCATTCGTCCGCTCGGTCGGAGTTGGAGCTGCATTTGACGCTGTGCATTGATGATGCTCCGGCTCCGGCGAATTGGGATGAACAGGTGTATCGAGCGTGTGGTGGGTATGGGCATAGCTACAGCACGCTGGAACAGCTTCAGAGGGAGTTTAGACACATCTTAATTCGTCCGTTTGAATTTGTGGGTCTGAGTGCTTCACAGATCAGCCATTTGAAGGAAGAGAAAATGGAGATGGGTAGGTTGAGGGCTGAGAAACAAAGGGCTTGGTTGGAGAGAGTGGAAAGTGGGGACTGGAAACCTTATTGGGAAGTCGAGGAGGATTATATGTCTGACGTGGAGTTTAAAGGTTGGCTAGAACGCCGACAGGGTACCATGAGAAGAGAAGAATTTCCTTAGATTGGAGCCAGAATATCACTCTCATTTAAGCTGAGTATCCGAGACTAAAAAATCCAACGCTACTCTCCCTCAGAGTCGGAATTTGCATCATCCTCCTCGTCCGCATCATCATCCTCAGAATCCGCCTCATCAGAATGTTCATACTCGCACCACTCCTGCTTTTCTCTCCGCAGAAGCTCCTCGTTCTCCTTGCCCGTGACTTTCCCACCCGTAGGACTCCAACTCAGCTCCAGCACAACAAACTCCGCATTCTTAACGGGAGTAAAGCTATCTCTTTCCACGTCATATCTGCAAGCACCTCTCCACTTCCACTCCTTGACCTCATCCTTTGCACTTCCAACTTTTATCCTCTGCCTGCCCTCTTCATCCTCCCTGGTGCAGTTTACCTGGTCCAGTTCCATCTGAACGCCATCCTTCCTGATAAACCGCCACCACTTGCGTCCGTTCATCATATCAATCACACACCGTTCCAATCCCCATCTCATACGTCCATCCGGCCCATCACTCATCGTTTCCAACTGCATAACAACCTTCTCCACCGTCGCAGGCAGCGTGTAGTACCTGGTCCAACCAAGTCCACCATGAAGATGGTCCACGTTAGTGACAGGACTCTCGGAGTGGTGAAATAGGCGAGGAGGAGACCCATTTTCCCAGTACCAGATGTCGGAGTAGCGGATTGTAATGGTGACATGTCTGAGACGAGAGCTTAGGGTTGCGAGATGGGTGATGGCTCGAGCGTTGAGGGCGTATAACTGTGCAAAGATGTGGGCGTGGGTTGCGTGGGCGAGACGCTTGGGTATGGTTTCGCCATCGTGGTATCGTTCGGAATCATAGGGGCCATCATACCCTGGAGAAAAAAGTAGTGTCGATTAGTAAATTTTGATGGGAAAAGCCACAATTCAGCAGCAACAAGGGAGGACAAACATGGTGGAGAGCGATTGTCTGTACCGAGCCAGACATTGTACGTTATGTCAGTTTGTTTGTCGAGGATAGGCTTTGCTTCGTGGAAGACTCGACGGCAGACACAGAGAAGGTCAACGTAGATGGTGAGAGGGGCGACCAAATCAGGGCGGAAGTAGTAGTCGGTCGGGGAGTAGATGTTTTCGGGGTTGGAGAGATCGGGCTCTTCACAAAAGGCGTACTTGTAGATCTCGAGACGGATTTCGGGTGGGAGCATAGAAAAGAGGGGACTGGTGCGTTGTGGATCGATGTAGGTTGCCGTCTCAGTATCGCGGATAGCGAGTGCGGGGCCGGGATCTGTTGGCCGTGGAGGTAGCAGTAAGAGCGAGAGAGTACCTGTAGAGGAGGGGTCGCCCAGTTTCGATCCACCACAGCCGTCGAGCTGTGGGATAGTTCGTGATGCCATTTAGGCGGTGCGATTAAGGAAGCCTGGAGAGGGCTAGATGCTACTTAATTAGTAGAGGAGTAGGTGGATTGGGATAGTATCTTGTGCTGTTTGATTAGAAGGTACTGAGAGGGGCTGAGGGGTGGCCTTGCAATTGTAAACCCAGAGCTAGAGAATAACTGCCGGCCTTTCAGCCCCACCTCGGAAGGTCCAACCATGATGTAACGTCAGCCTCGTACAGCATGTAAAGAATTGCGAAAACCAGCTGCAATGCTAAAGGTGAGTCAAGTATGATAGGATATGAAGAAATATCCATTAAGCGCCAGAACAAAGACAAACCAATAAAGTCAAAGAATGGCCAAGGCAACTTCTTATCTGCGCCTTTGGACATTCGTTTGCTGATATCGGGACGTTTCCCTGCTCACAGCAATGCCATATTCTGCTTTTACTATTCGTTGATCCAAAGTAACGTTATTATGTCTCGTCCCAAGCCCCCGAACGGTTTCCAAATGTGCGTGGGAAGATTGCTGCAAACCAGTATAGTTCTTCTTCTCTGGCATTCAGCGCAACTTCATCATGATATCAGGTTCAACCAGTTCTCGGCAGCATCTATGGCAGAGATCACTATGTGAGGGAAGTAAGTCAGGCGACGAGACAAAGAGATGCAAGAAACCGGGGAAACGTACCTGTAGAAAGTCATGGTAGATGCAAATGACGGAAATTTAGTTTGTCACCGTGACATTGGTGATTGGGGAGTTGTTGAGTTGACGTTGAAGCTCTACGATACCACTAACGCGGTTCGGATATGTCAAGCGGTAGCGTACTTGGCGTTTAGTAGCTCTCCTCCTCAAATCAGCTCAAAGTATCGGAGAATTTATCCATTCTTGCTTAGTTTGCAGTTTCTGGTCTTCCAATTGTTTTCAATTCCGCACGCCTGAACGTTTGTCTGCGAAGCAAACAAGATCCCATATTGTTTCCGGCTGATACAATAACTCTCAGAAAGGTGCCAATCAACAAAATATCGCAATCCATTACTACTTTCTTTTCTACCCGAGTACATGTGATGAAGTTTCCAACCTGCTCTCAGATTGAGAGATTCTCTTCTTCCTTCTCCGGCAAACTAAAAGCCGACTTCTGGAAACCCCTTAGAGCCTCAACCTCGAAGCTCTCCATTGGCCTCAGTCCCCACTTGTCAAAGATCAATCTGTCCTCATCCCATCCATTGCAAGGCGTAGTCAACATCTTCTCCCCAGTAAAAACGGCATTCGCACCAGCCATAAAGCACAAGACCTGCTGCTCCTCAGACAACGCCGTTCTTCCTGCAGCAAGTCGAATGATGGTTCGCGGCATCACCAGCCTGGCCGTAGCAATAGTCCTCAAAGTCGCATCAAACGGCGTCGGTTCATTACCTTCCATTGGCGTGCCTTTGATTGCAACCAAAGTGTTTACAGGGAACGACTCTGGGTGAGAAGGCATGGTGGCCACCGTATGGATCAATCCGACGTGATCGTGAGCTTTCTCTCCGAGTCCTAGAATTCCACCTGTACACACATTCAACCCTGCCTCCCGGACGTTTTTGATTGTCTCCAGTCGTTCGTCATAGGTCCTTGTCGTGATGACAGATGGGTAATGCTCCCTCGACGTGTCCAGGTTGTGGTTATAGGCTGTCAACCCTGCTTCCTTCAATTCTCTGGCCTGCGCAGCATCAATCATGCCCAGAGTGACGCATACTTCCATCCCCATCCCCTTCACACCTTCAACCATCGCCTTGATGTTCTTCAGGCCTGTTTTGCGACCTCTCATATCGCGCCATGCGGCACCCATGCAGAACCGTGTGCTTCCATTCTCCTTTGCGATTTTGGCGGCGGCAAGGACAGCGTCGACGGAGGACATTTTGGTTGCTTTTAGGCCGGTTTTGTAGCGGGAGGATTGGGCGCAGTAGGAACAGTCTTCAGTGCAGCCGCCGGTCTTGATGTTCATGAGAGTGCACATTTGAATGGCTGCGGGGTTGTGGAAACGTCTGTGGAGGGTTCCCTAGTCGACGGGATTTGGTGTTAGCTATAGATTCTGTGGAAGAATGGATCGAGAAAGAATGTAGTGGTGACGTACCGCTCCAAAGGCCAATTGCATTAATGGCGTCTCGTATATTTCCTTTATTTCCTCCCTCGTCCAGTTGTTTCTCGGGCTGTTTGCTTGTAGGGCATTTTCGAAAACTGAAGGTTGCGCTTTAGGGAGTTGACTGGGAAGAACGTCGGATGTGGTGCCATATCTGCGGACAAGTCCCGTGCTGGCTCTCTGGCATTGCGGGAAGGCTCGCAGACCGGCTTTCAGTAAGAAAAGTGTCCTTTGATGCTGCATCGTTGCTTTCTATGTTGACTTTGTGGAGCTGAGTTTCGGAATGAAGATTGGCGGTCCGGATGTTGAAATAAAGCAAAAGAGATGCACAGGGCCGCTGTCACATTTGAGATAAACGAACCCCGCATTCTCGGGCAAGGAAGGTGGTGTGACTCAGGCGCATGTTGAGAAACAAATGTGGAAATACTTAATCGATATTGTGGAAGTTGGTTTACATAAAATTGAGAGGGAAGGTGGGATGGAGACGGCTTGTTGAGTGCCTGACTACGCCGGATTGGGTATAATGACTCAATTCATCAATCTCTCGTATTCGTACCGCTCCACTGGTAGCCACTGACAGCGGCCGTAAAACACCAAAGACATGCCAAAAGTGCAGGAACAAGATGCCTAGCGCATCAGATCTCATGGAAAAAAGGCTTGGACCTGCGCCAGGGCCACAATTGTTTGCTCGGACCGTTGAGCTCAAGACGGAAGCAGTCTTTTAACGTTGCAACTTGGCTCTCGATTAGATAGCTGTCCTGTGCTCGACATGGCACAAAAACCACCTACTTAGATCAAGTAGTTATTGTGTAAAAATACATGCAAAAAAAAGAAAGGTACTTTTAATAACGACAGTTGAGATGAAGAAAAGTATGAGATCTATACTCGGCCTGCAACTGTACAGCCCACGTGCACCTCCAACAAGCTTACCAGCCCTTCTCAAATTCAGTCTGCCCAATAGGCCACATACTCTGCACATACTGAACCAGCCAAATAGTCCCAGTACTTCTTATCCACCACCTTCCTCAGCATCTGTTCGTGAGCATCCTCGCATATCATATCCATAAAAGATCTTGACGTCAAAAATAAAGTTAATAAGAATCAAAATACACTGGCAATAAACAGACAAAGAGCAAGTACTCACTCCTTCCTATACACAAACTCTTCTGAGTAACTTTCATACCAATCTTCGCTTCTTTTGGGATCGCCATTCCATGCCAGAGCTCGGACCAGCACTTTGTATTTCTCACCATTCGTAAGATTGACACCTTCCTCCATCTCCCCAGTCCATGTCTCACTACTAGGCTCTGTGATATCCCAAGCCAAGTCTCGAGGGAGCCATCGCCGAGGCCACAGGGTAGTTCCTTTTACCGACCCGACAAAGCCACCCTTGCCAGGACTGAAGGGATAGGTAAAAGCAGAGGAGTTGTAAGACTGCTTGACAACCTAAGCCAGACCCAGGTGTTAGTAGTGACCTTATAACGCCACCATGGCGAACTTACATCGAACCGAATCTGTGCAGTCGGTAAATTGAGTCGATAGGCGAGTTTCAACGGGGCTTTCGAGGAGACAGCCTTCTGAGATCCAGAGGAAAAGGCAAAGGTCGGCCATTTGGCCCTTATAGGATTATACTTGCGCAAGTCCGAAGCAACCCCAGAGTACGGAATCTCAAGCTTGTCGCCATTGGAACCATGTAAAACCACCTTCCCACTGAAAGCCGGTATTCGCTTTGCTTCAACGTCACTTGGAGGTTCGAAGGTTACCTGTAGGTGGCTGCTTCCTCCGCTGGAAACCGTGAATTTGCTTGTTGAGAAGGATACAGTGGCAAGCTTCGACGATGCCTTCTCAACATCAGGAAACAGGGGCATGTGGAATGCGTCCTGACCAGCATCTCGAAGATAAATGGTAACAGCAGGATTATGCGAGACGCTGAAGGTTATTGGCTGGTTCGCCGAGTTTGAAACCAAGATGTCGAAAGTTGACTTGAAATTGGCAGTGTCGTTTAACTCCAGCTTCGCGGGAAGTAGAGTGATTGGTGTCAGAACGGCGTTGGTGGCGTTCACATACCCTCCACCTTGCTGAGAAATCGGCGCAAGGATGGAAGTGTCCCTATATATTGTTAAGGCAAGAACGCAAAAGGGTTCAGAGAACGTTACGTGTAGTTAATCGTGCCATCCATAACAGGTATGGCTAGTGGTAACCCATTACCACTGTTGATCAACCTATTCAGGAAGGTACCCGTCTGAAAGGGATCTCTTCGTAAAGACCCACCACCACCAAGTTTCTGTGCGAACAAGGCAGCAATCCCAGAAATGTAAGGAGCCGCCATAGAGGTACCAGACAAAACAGCATAATCACCCATATCTCTGGGATAAGTGCTGAGAATATTTCCACCTGGGGCTGAGATATCCGGCTTTATGTCGAGTCGATTTGTCAAGCCCCATGATGAAAAGTATGACATCTTCCCTCCATTGACTGGATTTGGCTTGCCCTCGGCATCGCCAATGGGATTTGGGAATACTGCAGTCATGTTGGAGCTAGAGTTCAGAAAGTCCAGTAGGTAAAATCCGTCATCCGGACTTATGAGTGCCGTTTTGATGCCGTAAATATCGCCTATGGTTCCTTGCTCATCTGCTGGAAAGCTATAATCCTGCCACCACAAGCTCAGAGTGGCATTGTGGTCAGCAAGAAGAGCCATTTGATCCAGGAAACCGCATCCTTTCTTCCATCGATATTCGAATAGCACCAGGTAATCCGTAAGATCCGGTGTATCCTCTGGAAGCTTGCAGCCACTTAGGCTTATCGGTTTGGGCGGTGCCCACATATTGAACTTCCCGGCTTCCCACGGGAAAGCATCATCTATTCAATGTTAGTAACCCTCCCAACTAGTTGCCAGGACAAAGTCTTACAATAAGCGATTTTGACTCTTGATTTGCTGGGCAAAGTAATCGTGAGGGTCAGATCAGCCGTGATGAGCTCCAGGTCATTTTCGATCGATCCTACACCGGCAACGAGCTTCCATAGATTAGCACAGAGACGCGAGGGTTATAATTAAGCTTACATCACCACTTGCACCGTCCGAAGGATACTGCGGTCCTAAATTTACCAGATTAGCTCATTGATATCCTTCACATTCGGGTTCGGTATTTTACCGTAAACGCCGTTGTTTCCAGCAGCAATACTAACAAAGCATCCCTGCTCCGCCAACCTACTGGCTACAGTAGCCCAAGCTCCCTCAGGCCAGCCCTATATTAAATTAGCGAGCGCCCATGAGACCGGCTCTCGGAGCTCATATATACATACATTGGCGGCAGCTATGCTTGCAGATATAACATCCGCCCCAGCCTCGTAAGCTTTAAGAAAGGCCTCTATGAGAATATCATCTCGGGTGTAGTCATAGAGTGCACTGAATGTCTTGTATGCAAGTAGCTTTGCATCGGGCGCAACACCTTGAACACTTTGATATTGTCAGAATAGATCTGGAGAGAATTTTGATTACAAACATTGAAGTCCCTGTTGCAGCTATTATGCCAGCAACCTGTATGAATAAACAGGTTAGAATTATCCCAAAACGCCTTTGTTAGATGACTCACATGGGTACCATGTCCATTTGTGTCCATTGGATCTACAAGTCGTCAGAAATCTCGACACCCGCTCCAATTATCGAGAACTTACCGCTATCAGCTTTAAACTCATTTGTTCCATCCCACTCATCGCCAACGAAATCCCACCCACCAATAACTTTCTTGTCAGGACCAATCCCGCCACCCAAATCGGGATGCATATAATCGATTCCCGAGTCCACAACAGCTACGAGAATCCCCTTTCCTGTAATACCTAAGGCATGCAAGTCTTTCACTCCAGTCTTGAGGTGACTTGTCCACCGTGTTGCTCCATTGGCAGCCATTGACCCAACAGCTCTAACTTCCGCTACAGGTTTAGGAACTTTCGTTACCGCCCATACTTTTTGAACAACATCGAGCTTTTCGAGTTTTTCGAGATCGACGGGATCCGAGGAGACAAAGGAAGAACCGGAAAATATTGGAGAGGAGAAATTAAGGTTTGGAGTTACATCGATGGAAGAATCAGATAGTGTGTTGAAGAATCCTTCTGCAGGCTGCGAGCATATTAGCTACATATAACTTTGCTTCAGATGGAAAGACATACCGTGCCATCGTCACTTCTTTTCTTTAGCAGTGCTTCATCTGCATACTCTACAATATAGGTGTTGGGAATGTATGCATCCGAGGCAACTGGGGCTTTGCTGAGGTCAAGAAACGGGGAACCAGCATGCGCCAGGTTGCATATCATAAGGCCGAGGGTTACGGTGATGAGTGAGGCCATCTTGTCGTAAAGTAATATGGTGCCAATTGTACCAAAAAACAGGTTGAAGATGCTCACTGCATGGGAATGTCGAGAGTGTAGAGAAACGCCGCACCAACAAGAAGAGGATGATGAAAGCTATGCAGTCCACATCAATCAAGCCCCGAGATCCCACGCCCGCTTTATAAGAATCAACATTCGAGACACACCACACAAATAGAATTCTACCGGTTGCTGAAGGGCATTGGAGCCCATCCCTGTTATCCGAAGTTGTACAATACTCCTGCAACGGCTGGGAAAGAGAATAACACACGCATCAGGAGATTAACTGACTTTACTAACCCTAAGGATTCCAAGGTGGCCGCACTCGGAAGAACTCGATACTAGGTTGTTCCGTCAAAGAGTTGCACAGGTAAACAGGTAAGCAAGTCCGTGGTGCAAACAGGGAGGATACATCTTTCTATGTATACAACAGCTAGTCATCGAGCCGTCTCTCGACACGGCATGAGCATGGTGTGGAGATATTGGAGATTGTAGCGGTGGCCAATCTGATGTTGATGAAGCCAGGTTCCATAATGCTCGCTAGAATTTCGGTGCATCAAGGTGGAGAGCGGAATCACCACAATTGGTGCAACTGCGTTGAATGTGCGTCGAAGCGAGTGGTGGAACCAGTCGCCAGGGATACATCAGGCGAATTTGGGAGAATGCGCAGTCGAGGATCTGTACAAATAAGCACTACATTCGTACTTCATAGTGTTATAGCTGCGAATTTGTTAACAGAATTCAAGTACCCAAATTAGGGCACATGCTTACCCAGTTGGTGGACATTTTGGCACCTTCAGCTTGGTTCCTCGTGGTGAATTGTACCCGGTATTCCGGTTTCCAGATATGCAGCAACCCCGTCTGGAAAAAACTCCGATTGTGGAACGCTGAGACGTATCACAGGCGAAGGTTGAGTCTCATTTTCGGCAGAATGAACGTGCACAAGTGTGACGTTTGGGATCCTCGTGGTTAGCAGGTGGCCAGATGGGATGTTTGATGCAGCAGGTTGTGATTGTTTGTCGCCTTCGGCATCCGAATTGCGGGATGAGTTCTGGAGAGGGTTAGGAGTCATCCTTGTGGTACTTGAAAGTGATGTTCTACAAACTCATAATGAAACAGCTAAGAGCCGAAAATCTCCAGCATCTGGTCACTACTGCCTTTGTCTCTCTAAAAGCCTTCGGCTTTCAGGAAGGAGGCCGGAATGAGATATCGTGAAAGTCGGCTTTTGTGAGCAAAACGAACCTTCCACCTCACTGTGTGTGGCTGAAGGCGAGAAGAAAGGTATGTAGGTAAAGTTCGTGATGGTTCTGAGGCGGTGATGCATGATGGACGAGGATGAGGACACTAGGCACGTCCACCCAGATTGACGTTACAGTGGCCAAGCCGGAACAATTTCGCGGAGAATTGGATCTGAAACTAACCCGATCCGGATAAAAATGATCACAGCGCAAAAGCGATCTCAAGACTTCCATGATTCGAATATTCCCTCTGAATTCAAGAAGATGGGCAGACGAAAGGGAGGAAGGAGGTCGTTCCTAAACAGACAAACACTGCTAGTCAGTACCGAAAGCACAGTTGGACCCCACCCAGTTGCTCACTGCTCGTCAGCTATCCCCCACATTTTGACCCCAACCGAATGTTTGTCTGGACAAGGCTAAATCTGTTACCTGGCCAGGTTTACAGGTCTCAGCTTCCGTGGGCTAAACCGCGAGATATCATGAACTGCCTTGGCCTAGGTCCAAAAAATAGCCACCTCTCATCTTCATACGGGTGTAAAATGATCTCAGTTGCTGTGGGTCCGGATTTGTTGATGGAGAACCCTCCTACGTACTAGATCCAGCGTGGATGTAGGAACATTCAAACGTCATGCATCGTGTCATGACTACTTACCTAGTACATACTTAAGTACTACTTCTTCTTGTAGTCCAAATTGCAAAACTAATACAAAAAGTAAGTAAGAGCGTCATATAGCCATTTGTGTACATCTATTACCGACTTCGGTATATATCTACAAGCAAATCCCCGACTAAGCAAATCGCCATGTACATACTATATATCATCTAGTCTAAAGAAGTAGTCACACAAGTCGCCTTCTAACTGTATACCCACTGATAAGGCATAAAATGCACCCTACAAGTCAAATCTATCCTCAGTAGCATCATTCACCCAACCCTCCCCCACTGGTTGATCCACATTCTCCTTCTTTTTCTCTTCCTCTTCACCCTCACTGTCGCTGTCGCTATCGCTATCACTATCAGTCTCCTCCTTTCCCTTACCACTCTCACAATCTCTACAATAAACCCTTCGCCCCGCCACCCAAGTCTCCACAACCTGCACCCCTCTCAGCTCTCCAGCCTTACTATCCTCATCAATTTCACCGTCAACCACAACCCAGTCCGCCCACATTCCTCTCTGAACCCTGCCCATCTTGTCTTCCCAGAAGGCACCATATGCAGGAGCAACAGTAAAGCCTCTGAGCGCCTGCTTAACGGTGAGAGCTTCCTCAGGAAAGAAAGGCTTAACCTCCTTCTCGTCTTCGGCATACTCTGGACGATTCAGGGTGGGAGACGCAGGGGTACGCGTCACAGCCGCCCATATTCCTTCCAATACTGAGGGTCGTTCGACGGGAAAGTCGGAGCCTAGGATGAGTGGCAGGCCGAGCTTGGTGAAGGTCTGCATTCTATAAGCTGAACTCTGAAGACGCTCAGCACCGAGACGGGAGAGGGCATAGGGCGAATCAGAAGTGGCGTGGGTAGGTTGGATGGATGGGATAATTGCGTAGTTGGCCATGCGCAACTGGTCCTCTGGATAGACTATTTGGGCATGTTCGATACGGTGACGATGGATCTTGCCTGGGGAGGTAGACAGGATAGGGTCGTAGACGGAGGCGAGGGCGTCAATGGCAGCACGATTGGCACGATCACCAATGCCGTGGATGTGAATCTGCCAGTTGTTGGCGTGCCAATCTTTGACGACTGAGGTGAGGGAGGTCTCGTTAATGAGCATCACTCCGCTCGTATCGAGCTTGTCTGAATAGGGTTCGAGCATAGCTGCTCCCCAAGATCCGAGGGCACCATCTTCACGTCATTAGAAATGCTGTCGCGTCCGTCGTAGAGGAGAGATTGGGGTGCTTACCAGCGAAGAGCTTGACTCCCTCCAGTCTAAACATGCCATCATCCCGCTTGCCCTTTCTCTTCTCCGCATCATCCTTGCAGTACGTGTTTCTATCATAGCACTCCAACATGGCGTTGACCCTCACCACGGCACCAGCCTCACTTCCTTTCTTACCTTTCTCTCTCTCTATGGCATCCTCGTTATAGATCTCTCTGTACACATCTGCCTCATCCGGCAAGACACTAGCATCAGTAACAGCGGTGATACCAACCTTGACCAGCTCCGTCATAGCATCCCTTATCATAGTTTTCTTCTCCTCCTTGGAGAACTTGGGCGCAACAGCTAGGATCATGTCCATCGCATTATCGCAAAAGACACCCGGCCCGGGATTCGTCACAATCTCACCTCCCGGTGGACTCGGCGGAAGTGGGGTTGGCAGCAACTTTAGTACGGCAGGCGAAACCCAGACGCAGTGAACATCGATTCGGGAGAGCATAATATACTTTCCTTCCAAATCCAAATCGTTCGTCAGTTCTTCCTAAATACGCTGTGTTAGCTCTGATCTGAATCAATTCCACTCATATGCGCGTAGTGGATAGTGAACTTACAGCAGTCGGCATGACTCCCTCCGCTCCAGTGAATGTATTCTGGTCCCATCCACCTCCTCTAATCCACCTCTCTTTGCTGCCCCAGTGCCCACCTGCCCCAGTGCCTTCGCTGTATTCTCTTCCTCTTACCCAGCTCTTGATCCTCCCTCTGACCTCCTCCACACTCTTGCTGCCCACCAGGTCGACTGAGTTGAGAGCTTGTCCCAACATCAAGATGTGCCCGTGCCCATCATGCAAGCCAGGCAAAACCCAACGTCCAGCTTTTCTCCCATCACTCCGTTCGCCGCCCACGGACTTGACGTTCGCAGTGGTACCAAGCCCGCCGAGGCCGAAAAGGTTGAGAGTTGTGTCGAGGAAGCCAGGGATGCCGGGGATTGCGTCGCCCACACCCAAGAAAGTGCCATCGGGAGCAACACGGAAACAATGCGGCTTTGTAGCTGCCGAGGTGATGTCGTCGGATAAAGTGGTGACACCAGAGTAGCAATACTTTGTAGAGCGATGATAAGGAAGAATTTGAGGAAGGAGGAGTGAGGAAGCAAGCAGAGCGAGTGGAAAGAGCCGTTGTGTGATGGACTGTTTTGGGCGGGTTTGGGCAATTCGCACTCTTTCTTCCTCGCTAAGCCGACTGTGGGTGGAGGGATTGCGTTGGAGCGTTGGTGGGACGGGTTGTGGAATTGAGAGTTGTGGTGGTGGAGTATCGTCGGTGGGGACGACCAGTGGTGGTTCGCTCTCGGGCTTGAGAGGAACAGGCGGCTGATCCTCCATCTGAACTTTTTTTCGTTGGTGTTGAGTTTTCTGTGAATTTGTTTGGTCAATTGGAGTGGATGAAATGGGATGGATCGGATGAGATGCAGGCAGACCGATATGGATAGATGCAGCCAGATAACAGTGACGTCTGCTCAGCGGAAGTAGTGAAACGTTGCGGGGTTGCTAGTTAATACATACAAGTAACGGATGAAGATCTCGGGAAATATAAAGTGGATCATCAGGGTCAATAAAAAGACAACGATAAAAATGATATTTACAACCTCGTCCGCTCAATCGTTCACTCCCATTTCTATTCGTGCAGGATGCGCTTCTTCATCACCATTCCCAAAGACACATTTGCGCACTTCACCCCTTCTCCCGTCTGCAAACGAAGCAGACTATTACAGTTATAAGCGTTCATCTAAATTATCCAAGACCATCCCATAAAACTAACCACCATCCCATCTTTTAGGTAAGAAAAGATACCAAGTACAAAAGAGCAAAAATTAAGAATGAAGTAGAAAAAAAAGAAAAGAAACCATAGAAACAAAGTACAAGTACACCGAAAGACAACGCCTATAGTTGCAAGTCCCAGGATAAGAAAGAGTGTTTACAAAAAAGCAAACCGTAACAATATGCATGATATAACCTGCCCATCAAACACTAAGTACTTAGTATCAGCGGAATCGCAACCCTCTAAAGAAACAAAACAAGACAAAGAAAATCGTTCGAATAATGCCGTCGACAAGATGGACATCAGGACGCCAGATGCCAGTCCGCGGAATACTTCTAAGCTCTCTCCGGTGGTGGAGTGGTCGTGGCTGACGCTGGACCGGCAGAGGTAGGAGCTGGACAGCACTTTCCTTCTTCGCAATTGTCACCACAGTCCAAGAGACAGGCACCACTTGGAATGACAACGTGCCCAACCTTATTTCTCCAGACAACCACATCTCCACTGGCATCACCATTCTCTCCAGTAGCATGAGGGACACCACGAGGCAAGGAACCGGGATGCTTTGCTACAAACTCTTGCTGGATCGTCGATGAGTGGATACCGTAGGCATGTAAACAACTGCGAATGGCTCTATCAATCGCATTGTACTTTGCTGTGATGTTTCCAGCTGGCTCGCCTTCGCCTTCGAACGAAACACGGACGTGGACTGAGGAGACCATCTTGCTATCGCTCAATTGCCAGATATGCAATTCATGAACGTCCTCGACGCCCGGGAGGCTCTTGAGGTCATCCTTGACTTCCTCCAAGTTGATGTGACCAGGGACAGCCTGGAGAAGGATCTTTCCGGCAGTTTTGCAGAGTGGCATGGCCGAGGAAAATATGATGACGGTGATGAACAAAGAGATAATGGGATCGGCGTAGAACTTGTACTTCCAGTCGCTGAACATGATGAAGAGAGCGGTAGCAATGACACCGACGTTTCCGAGAGCGTCGCCGAGGACGTGCAAGAAGACACCGCGCATGTTCAAGTCTCCATGAGAATGTCCGCCATGGGAATGCCCGTGCCCTTCTGGAGTATGTGGTCTGGTGTGGTTGTGACCCTCATGGATGGCGCTAGAGTCAACTCTTTCCAACGCATTCAGGGTAGAGTCGTTACTACCACCGCTGTGTGGATGCGAGGCCGTTCGGTTTAGAAGAGGGGTATTCTCATCGTTGTCCGCATCCTGGACATGACGACCTGGGCTGCGAAGGGCGTCGAGACGAGGGTTTTCAGGCCTCGCCGCGAAAGAAGACACTACTGCACCAGGCAAAATCTCGCTAATGCTGCCATGTTCCTGTGCTGGGTCGAGACCACCAAAGCGTTTACCATGCTCTTCATCCTTTCCATGATCATGTCCGTGCCCCCCATGCCCATGCCCGTGGTCGTGGAATAAGAAGAGGCCGACAATGTTTGATGCGAGGCCGGCACTTCCGACGCAAAGGATGAGGACAGGATTGGTGATGTCTGGCGGGTCGATGAGACGCTGGAGGGCTTCGAGGGCAATAGTAAGGCAGAGTGCAAGAAGGAAAACACCATTGACCAAAGCGCCGAGGACTTCTGCTCGTTGCCACTATTCAAGTTAGGTGATGAACTCTATAGTATAGGGGTGGGGACGTGTAGTGGGGGGGAGCAGAACTAACGCCGTAAGTGTAGTGGTTGCAGCTGGTCTTTTGTTTCGCCAGTTTGATGGCCCACAATGCGACAACCAGAGAGAAAACGTCATTGAGCTGTGAGCAGTTAGAACTGACACCTTTGTTTGCCCCTTAGGAAGCACAAACCATGTGGAAACTGTCCGCTACGAGGGCCAGCGAGTGCACAGCATATCCAACAGTCAACTCGAGGAAAAAGAAGATGGTGTCGATAATTAGGAGGGTGATGATCCTCGAGGATCGTGAGAAGCCCATTGTGTGAAGGCTGTTGTCGCTTCAAGCTCGAGTCTTGGGCGGGATTTGAACGGTCGAAGCAAGAAGAGGACTGAAGTTTTGGCAGAGGCCGGTAGGAGCGATTCGGCGAAAGTTTAAAAGGATTTTCTCCTTCTTCCCGTTAAAGTTGGTTGTGTTGGTTTAAGGGGAGGATTTCGTTTGGAGCTTTCGGATGAAAAAAGAGGCGAAGGGCGATTAACTCTGAGGTTTGGCAATGACGCAAACGCAATCCGGTTTGCAACTGAGGAGCCGAAGACGAAGGAGCTGTGAGGTGTCGAACAGAGAAGGAGGAGGTAATATAAACAGTAGAAGAAGATGGTTATAATAAAGCGACCAAGTGAAAGGAATTAATAAGGAAGGAGGTAGATTTTTGCGGGAACTAGAGCGTTTTCTGTGTCCGGCAAGCCTGCTCTATCCAAGCATTTGTAAGGCCCCTCCTGGATTTTTGAGAACTTTAATCTGGCGATGGCGAAGACAGGTGGGCAGAAGCGAAACGGAGCAACGCACCTGAAATGCCAGATAAGATCATCTCCCTTCATCTATCTCTCACTACATAAACGGTTGGATGTTTGCACGTGCAGCCGAAAAGAGCTTAACTAAGCCACTTGGTCACTTTGGAGGCACAAGTCTTGTCGGCTGACATAACAACTCGCTGAACCCCTGTCAGTTTCACCCGCCTAGCCCCTATTCCGCATAGTAGTTGAGCTTGGGACACCTTTGCGGGCACGGAGACTTTGAGAGAGAGGAGAGACCCTGTCACTGGGGAAAAAAGCTCCGCGTGGACCTCAACAGTCTTTAGACACAAGACACCAGAAACCAACCACCAAATCTACCTAACCGCCATCTCTTTTACCATTCATTTTAACGAACCATCTACTTGATTTTGTCTTTTTCTTTGCTTCCATTGCTAAGAGACTCCTTTAATTCTTCCTTGCCGATTATTCTCACTATCGACGTTTTTTGCGTGCTGTTGATGCGGCGATCCAGCTCTCCCGACTCCTTTTTTACTATTATCGTCTTCCCGTATTAGTTGTCAAAGTGCCTCCTCCGACTTGCTACACGCCTCTACTCGACAAAACAAAAATGCAATCCACACAGCCCTTTGCCGGCATACACACCAATCACCGACGGAAAGTATCGACGTTCGTACGGAATCACACAAATCCTCACAACTTTCGGGCAAAGCTGGAGAGATGGCGGGAAGCGGTGCCCAGGAAGATCCCGAAATTGTTCACTTTTGTCAATGCCTTGCGTCTTATGTGGATCTTGACGGTACTATGGTATGAACGAGGCTACATGAAGAATATGGTGGCTAGCTGTCAATGGGAGGCATGGGAGCAATGGGTATGCTAAACATCATCTTCACCAATGCCGTCGGCTGTTTGCTAACCAGTTGCGAAAAGCCCGAAGGTGCTACTCCCGCCCGTGTGGCTATAGTGACGGACCCTCAGCTTGTCGACCCTCATACCTACGACCGCCGCGGAATCGTTCTCAAAGCTACAATGTACTACAGCGACCTCTATATGCGACGTGCCTGGGACCTCATCCAGGACAACCTTGTGCCGGAGGCCACTTTCTTCTTGGGAGACTTGTTTGACGGAGGCCGGGAATGGGGCGGATCACAAGCGACAAGCCAGCACCTGGAAGACCCACACGCAGCCTCGGATTGGAAGCACTACAAGGGAGACTATTGGTGGCATGAATTCAAGCGGTTTGAAAGTGTCTTTACACCCAGGGAGGGCCGAAAGATATACCGAAGCATTCCAGGAAACCACGACCTCGGTATTGGCGATGGAATCGACCAAACCATCTACAATCGGTTCAAGACGGTATTTGGCATGTCGAACGAGGAAGTTGTCATCGGAAATCACTCCTTCGTCATGTTGGATTCTGTGTCTTTGACCAATACACTGAACCAGAAGATCAACAGCCCCTCTAAGAACTTTCTCACAAAGCTGGCCGAAGGGCCCGCTAAGCTGCCCTATGAGCCACAACCATTCTCTCACAAGGTTCACACGGCAAAGGAGGCCAAGGAGGTTGTGCTCCAAAAGCCGGTCGAGCCAGTCCCGGAACGAGAGATTCCCCGCATTCTCCTCACCCATGTACCCCTCTTCCGTCAACCCAACACGGACTGTGGACCGCTCCGAGAATCCGACAGGCCTATTTCGATTCACGCTGGCTTCCAGTATCAGAACGTCCTTACTTCCTCTCTCTCTACCGATATCCTGCAGTCTACAAAGCCTATTCTCGTTTTGGCCGGTGATGACCACGACTATTGCGAAATTGAGCACAAGGAGGTCTCCCCCAAGGTCCGCGAGCTGACGGTCAAGTCCATCTCCTGGACGATGGGCGTTCGCCATCCCGGTTTCCTCCTTCTCTCCGCCTGGAACCCGCTTGGTAAGACCTTTCCCGATGCCGACACTGTCCAAACGCACCTCTGCCTCCTCCCCGACCAAATTGGCATCTTCCTCACCTATGCTTCACTTTTTGGTGGGACCATTCTCCTAATTCTCCTCCGCGCTCTCTTCTGGAAAGTCAAGCCTATCTCCCTCTCTTCATCCTCCGCCAACCCTCCCTCTCCTATCCTTCCAACCTACGCCGTCCTCCCAAAACCCTCAACTACTACGTCAACTACACTTGTTTCCGCCACTTCCTCCCTCTCAGGAAACTACACGTACGGTGGCTATGGCCTTCCTCCCACACCGGGCCTACCACCACAACAACAAAACCTCATTCGGAAGAATCGCGAAGATGACGACAACAAATACAACAAGTCCCGTGCCGTGGGCCATGGTGCTCTGCCGGTTAGGGTCGCGCAGAATATCAGGAATGGATGGACGGAGAACTGGAAAGGAACGAGGGGTGGAAGGGCAGTTGAGGAGGTTTATGGCACAGCCGTGGTGGTGTTGGGGTTTTACGCTATTCTGGTCTTTATCATGGGCTAGTAGTCTTTTTTTGATTGACATTAATGGCATTGTTTAGGGGGCGTTCTGGAAGGCGGATTCGCTTGTTGCTTGATGCATGCATGGTCTTAGCGATGCCCTCATCTTTCCCCTAGAGCTCTCTTTGTTACAGTATTGAGTGTTATATTTGCCCTATAATTTTCCTATTCTTTTTTGCTTTCTCTCTCTTCTCTCTGGTTAGGGCTGGGTTGGCATGGCTCTTTGGGGTTAACGATGTTGTAATGACGTATTCCTATACTTTTGTTTTGTGCTGCATGATGGGATTGTAGTTTTATGAGGGGAATTGATGGTGGGGAATAATAGCTAATGCCATGTGTGATTATTAATAAGTTTTAGGTATGCTGTAATCTGCGAGTTTGACCATTTGATTCTTTGTATACAACTTGCGTGCGGGTACGTGATACTTCAAGTTGCGCACAATCAGTAAGTTTCAAAACCTAAACCAAACTGAATGGGAACAGTAGTGAGACTAGATGGTCCAGACGCCCTGCATATTAAGTACAAGTAGATTGACCAGAAGAAAATTCATATAAGTAAGTACTAAGTACTTATTCAATGGTCTATATCACAGGCCTCAAGGGCAATGTACTTAACGACAGACCATGCACTATCTAGGCGAACAATTTCACGGCAATCGCTCAGAGAGGATGAATATCCGGCAAAGGTCCAACGGGTGTGATGCCCTGAATACTCGTTAGCATATACTTCACCACATTCCCCACAAGCTTACCTTTGGATTAATCTGGCTATGACTCTTTGTGTAATGAAACTTGATATGCTGGAAGTCCGTAGTATCCTTGAATGCCGGGTTCTTCCAGTACAACTCCTTCAACCATTTGTGAATAGCTGGATATCCACTTCTGATATCGCGAATGTTGCACTTGAAGTGTTGAACATAGACCGGGTCGAAGCGAACAATAGTAGGGTATAGACGAATATCAGCCTCTGTCAGACGATCACCAAACAGATATGGGCCATTCTCTGCAAGGCGCTTCTCAAGCTTGTCTAACGATTCGAAGAGCGGGTAGACGGCAGCCTCATAGGCAGATTGAGTTGTGGCAAAGCCAGACTTATACACGCCGTTATTGACGGTATCCTAGACAAGCGTCAGTGAACTATGGTGGAGTGTGGGCAACCTGTACGACTTACGTAGACCCATCCGTTCAACTCTTCAATTTCCGTTTCCAAATCCGCGGGCAAGAACGTCACGCCCTTGTACTTTTCCTCAATTAGATCGTCGAATTCGGTGTACAGCATGCGGATGATCTCGGAACTCTCGTTATTGACGATTGTCTGCGTTTTCGTATCCCAGAGGACCGGCACGGTGTAACGACCGTCATAGTCCTTGTTCGCCTTGAAGTAGTACTCGCGCAAGAACTTGACATCCTTCTCGAGCGGCTCCAACGTCGTATCTGGAACGCTGGAAACACTCGAATACTCATCGGGTGTGGCGAAGCGCCATCCTCCTTCTCCCAAATGCCAGTGGACGACAGTGGCGGTGATGATCTTCTCGAGACCTTTGAGTTTGCGAGTGATGAGGACGCGGTGGGCTGGAGAAGTAGCAGCTTGTCAGCTTCATGAGACTGCGCAGGCAGGCAGGCAATGAAAACGTACCCCATGGACAGGCCAAACTCGCGAAAAGATGGTATCTGCCGGCCTCCGGTGGGAATTCGGCTCCCTCCTTGCGGCTGATTTGGTTTCGAAAGTTTGACTGGAGTGAGTCGAGAAATTGTTAGCGGAAGCTCACAGGAGGCAAACGGGAAAAGTAACTATCGGTGCCGACTGAAACATGGGACCCTGCGTTGAGGAAGAAGAGACTCACAGGCTTTCTGATGAACTCTCCGGTCTTCGAGTCGGTGGGAACCCAATCGGTAACCTTCCCTTTATCCTTTCCGCCTGGGTTCTGTTTCGGGACCTGTCAGTTTGTGGGGCAGAGTGAAGACTTGGTGGTGTTGTGAACTTACGGATGCGTCGGTGCTGGACATTCTGAAGTGCGGTGCAATTGAAAGGTGTGTCTGACTCGAGATGATGGATCGCTGACTGTAGTTGGATGTCGGTTTCGCCCAAGTTGCTGCGAAGGATAGACGCCTGAGCTGGTGGGGTGAGCAGAAGAGTTTCGCTGGAATGGACGGAAGGACGTTGTGGGACCGAGTTACGGTTGTGAAGATGGACATGAAGATGGTGTGGGAATTGCGGCCGTTATGTAGCTCCACCCATACTTTGCTTCCTCATTTTGAATAAGACTGATCATTCCAAAGCTGCAATGCTTTACACCCTCATCTCATAAGCATTGGAAATCAATGGATAGCGAACCCCCTCTCGAGAGTGCTGGAAACTGCGAGGTGTTCCGCCAGATTACGGAGTGATTAGTTATCAACCCCCATCTGGAGTGACGCAATTCATCGCCATCACAAAGCGTTTAAGTAATTCAAGCAGTGAGCCAAGCGATTCGGCCGAACATTGAACTCGAATGCCAGTGTAAGGCGAGATCCGACCCCTTCTTACTTGTACTTATCAATACCTTCGGTATTCGATTGAGAAGGATTTTTGTGTGCCGATTTTTTTTGTCGGTTTAGCCAAGTTAAATTCCCAAATTTAT
Organism: Ascobolus immersus RN42; assembly: GCA_003788565.2. Classification (NCBI taxonomy): domain Eukaryota; kingdom Fungi; phylum Ascomycota; class Pezizomycetes; order Pezizales; family Ascobolaceae; genus Ascobolus; species Ascobolus immersus. The sequence goes on along the minus strand of ML119645.1, from coordinate 1,277,975 downwards.
GTTCATAAGCGCTGGTACGCCTTCACCTCTGTCACTCTCGTCATGTAGATATTCATGCCCAAATCCACCGACAGCAGGTGAAAGTTGATGATCTAAGGATGAGACGGGAAGAAAGGCTTTTGGAATTTACGGTAACGACAGCTTTTGCAGAGTTCAAGCCCCAATCAGACAACCGCAACCCGCATACACAATACGCCGACAAATAACGAACAGAGAAATCAGGAGGTATAACACAAAACACCCAACCCGTAGGACACTAGATAGACTAGTATCAACAGTCCTCAATCCCACCTTAAAAGGTCTGTCCCAAAATCGAAGAAGTGTGCCTAGAGCTGATACTGGAACGGCTTCTCGTTGCTTGACCTTCCTCCCTCTCCCTGGTGACATTCGTACACTCTCATAGCTCTCTTGTTCTCCCGGAGACAGCCAACAAAGTAGACTGTAGTTGCAAGGAAGGCCACCAATGACATTACAAGCCCAATTGTAAATCCCTTCTCATAATGAGGTGCATCCTCCTTCTGGAACATGAATGACGCCGGTACACCAGCAACATTGCCCATCATGAGGATATATGCTGTACCAATGACTTTCTCTTTATGTCCAACCAGATTTGTACTCCACCAGCCAACTACCAAAGGTGCAGCAGTCATGCTGCCCATAAATAACAGAAACATTGCAGCATACAAAGCGTCCTGATTTCCGCGCACAAATCTTAGCATTAAAGCACTCACTACGAAGATAGCGTAGGAGAAGACCGCAAATGCATAGCGATGTTTGTACTTGTCGGAGAGGTAGCTTAGTGCAAGTGTGAGTACACAGCCAACTATCCAAAGAGGAACAGTACGGTATTGTGTTTCATCGGCTGGAAGAACAGTTAGGTGAATCTTTCCAAAGGGATGGAAGAGTAACTAACCTGTATATCCTTGTGCACGAATAATCGTCGGCCCAAAGAAACTGGAATCGTCAGCATCGGTTCCAAATACACCATAAGATGCGAACCTACGAGAATGCATGCCCCTGCAACATGATACCAAAATACATTATTCCCCCGCAAACAAACTTGTAGTCCTTGAACTGGCCAAGTATACTTTTCAAAGTGACAGGATCGTGCCTGCCAGATTCTCCAATGTCTGACTTGAGTCTGTTGATTACGACTGTCTTTTCCTCTTCGGTCAACCAGTTGACATCCTCCGGGAAGTCTGGGACAGCAAAGTATCTGAGCAGTATGTTAGTCGAGGCACTCTCTGAGCTATAAAGAGGGTCAGGCGTGTATACGAAATAAAGGCAGCAATTATAGTTAGGATTCCCTCTGCCAGGCTGTTAGCATATGCGCTCACAGAAGGACGGAGCACTCTGCAAAGAACTGTCACATACCCAGTATGAAAATCCATTTCCATCCCGACAAACCACGGACACCTTTCATCTTTCCAATCGCACCAGCGAAAAGCCCGCCAAAGGCGCCGGATAAGCCGATACCAACATAGATTGCCGCAAATCGTTTACCAGACTCCTCCCGCCTGTACCAAGTCGCGAGAAGGTACCAAATTCCACTATACACCAATCAGCCACGATATGACATAGGAATTTTCCCCATGGTAGGATCACTTACGGAAGAATCCCCGCTTCGAATGCTCCGAGAACGACACGGCATACCATCAAACCAGCAAAGTTTGTTGTGAATGCTTGACACAGAGTGATAATCCCAAATCCTAAGCAACAAGCCGAGAGCGTTATAGACGGGCGCAAGCGTTTCATCTGAGAGTCGACCATATCAGTATGGATATACAAACGGAATAACGGCCTTGTTTCGATCCGACCGAAGAGCTCTGAAGTGTTGGCATACCAGTAGATTGCAAGGAGCCTAACGAACCGGTTAACCGTTAGCAATCAGAGTAGACAGCTGTATCTAGCACATAGAGAGAGACAAACCTCAAACAGAACATAGGGGATGAAGAAAATGAATACAAGCAGGTTCTCCTCAACTCCCTTCAACTTCAAATCCTCGCGGAGACCGAATATCATAGCGTTTCCAAGATTGATCCGGTCAAGGAAGGCGAAGAAGTACAAGAAGGCCAAACTCGTAACGACACGAATATCGATCTTGCGGCGGAGTTTTGCTGGCAGGGGTGGAACTTCGGCCTCTAGAGTCGACCCATCATGTAGTGAGGGGGTTATGTCGATCTTGTCGGGCTGGACGGCGCTCATACTCGTCGAGATGGCATTGGCTGTAGCTCCATGGCAGGCTGTAGTGAGCAGCAGCTCTCTGTTGGTGTTGTTGGGGATGAAGAGACAGAAATAAAAGGGAAATCCGATAGCGAGAGGATGTGTTTGCTCACATTTTTCATTCATCTTGCCGAAACTCGAGAAGAAAGCGAGGAAAGCGTCCGTAAGGAGCGACCTGCTATATGTTGAGTGTTTCGTTGAAGGAGACGGGGCTTCGCTCGTTACTTGTAAAGGTGAGAAGGAGTTTGGTGTTTTACGGCGAAATAGGGTACCTGCGGTCTGGTGCCGAATCTGGTAACCAATGCTTTGTGTTCGTCGCCCTCGCTTCTTCTCCCTTCTAGGACGGGTAACAGCAGCCCTTTATATCGATATATCTCACCTTCTGCAAACAGCAAAATCCGAAGTGGCTTTACTCATGCCTGTTCATCCGAACGAATGGATCCACCTCCCCCATGACAATGTTAATGGCGAAGGTTCCCTTTTGGCTTGCGCCCCTTGCATCTTCCCCACCATATACCTTATATGCCGTTGGGCCACTCAATACTGTCTGCATCGTCCCACCATGCCGTCCCGAGTGCAAAGAATCCAGACTCAGGTACAACATAAAGTCTATCCGATCCAGCCACTTGAGCTTGCCTGAAAGCGTTGCTACAGAACACATGTACACCCCACGCCATTACTTTCTGCATCTATCTCTCACCGGTGGTCATTGACATGTTCAGTAGTTGGGGGTTGCCTCTACATACAAGCCATATTCCATGCATACTTGGCCAACCTTAAAGCTCTCGCTTGGGCCAGTTCATCCCGAATCACTAGCAGCTCGCTACGAGCTGTCGACATGTCATGGCACTGTCAATTTTGTTGGACAATCTGACCATGCGTACAAATATTTAAATGGGGAAGTCGGCCAAGAGCTCGAAGCATGAGATACTTCATGTCCTGCCAAAGCCTCCGCCATCCATGCTTCTCAAGTACAAAGTAAGAATTTAATTACCAAGGTACTTACTTAAGTACAGCCTATGGCCTATGGGTATATTCTTGCATGAGGGAACCAGACGAGATACTGCCTTCTGGGTACATGTACCCAGCCTGCACTTGTACATTAACTACCTTGCAGTTTCTCTGAGCTTGAATACTGGCTGCCCCGATCTCCGAGTCGGGGAGTATAATCATAATCAAGTACAATCATTCTTGGGATGGAAGAATATAATGTTGCTTTCATGACCTTAGACTAGCTATATGTAAGTACTAGCCGAGCAATCGGGTGAAAATTGCCGAAACCTGAATTCATGAAGCTCACAAGAGCCACATGCATTCCCTATCGCCATGAGCAGCTCGTGGAGACTGGCCGGTCGAACTTCAATACACTTTTGGCTGGTTACGGGATACAAAGTACTGTACTCGTCAGGTATCACGAAGCCGAGATTTGGAATTTCTTCTTCGAAATAATCGCCACAGCGTGACGAATAGTTACATCGTACGAAAGCCTTTTCAAAAAGTTTGTCCAAAACTCAAGTGATCCGCGCTGCTTAACGTTGGACAAACTTGTTGAGGAGGCTTTCGTACAAAATCTTCCCCGTACCTGCGCAAGGTTGCTGTTTTTGGGGACACCCCTCTTGTTAAATGTGATCCTTAAGCCTCGAGGCCTCGAATGAAGTACAACATTTCCACCTTGACCACATGCTAGCTTCTGTAGTTTGTTCCAGGTTCGAAGACGGAATTTTCACTGGTACTGTGGTGAAGAACCTTAGTTACTTATATAATCCGGTGTAGAATGTAGAACCAAATAATTTGAATTGTATATAAATTGAGATGCAATTCTTGCGCCGAACTCTACGCCTCTACTAAATGACGGCGCTTTCAGCAGTACTTTTCTTCGCAGCCCTATGGCTTGGCACTCAGTACGAAAACTTCAAGTTTGAAATGTCCAGCCAAGAGATTTGGAAACGAACAAACAACAATCAAGCATCTCATCCCTTTCAACATTCTCTGCCGCCTTTATGATTATCATTGATTTTTCAATGTCACATCCCCGCAGCGTCTCTGACTGATTCGCACGACTTTCTCACGAAAGGTCTCGACTCAGATTTTGAGTGTTGTTCTTTGCTTGGGTTAGTGCTGCGAACGCCTGTGGTCGCTCGCAAATATTGTGTTGTCTTCTGGCTACAACCTCAAAAACTCCAGTTATCGCTTTCAGTTGGCCTCCAACAATACAAGCTTCATGATGTACAAGTTTGTCTACTGGTAATGTCACAACTTTCTACTCAGTGATCCTTTGTTTCCTTCCCGCAGTTTTGTGCTAATTGTTTATTAGTCACGACTGACCGTCCGTCGCCTCAATCACGTATTTTTCTCTACGTCTGAACAGCTGTTGGGCTTCCAGAAACTGTTCCATATATTGAAGTTCAGGTCTGAAGGGAAATACTGAATGCCCTACACGGGAGTTCGTCCTACAAACTCTCCGTGCGATGCGAGATGGGTGGATTCAAGAGCAACGTTGCAAATGGAAAAGACGAAGCACGAGATGCATGAAGGTCAGGTCCAAAGGAATGAATCCATGGCCTGCAAGTTTGCTGTACATTTCCCATGTCACAATTCGGGCGATAATAGTCGCCCAGCACCATGAAAGCAAGGGCCAGAGCTGAAGCCGGTCGACTCGCATACTTACAGTTTTGGCTTCTTGTTCGACTTCGCATATTCTTATACTCGAAGGTTGGTTGTATGGCATCTCAGTCACCATGCATTAGAGGACTTGCCTTTGATCGTTGGGCCGTTGATCATTTTACCAGATCTCCACGCATATCCGATATCAGTGTCATAACTCTTCTAGAATCGTCCTGATACCTTTATAATGTGCGAATTCATCCGCATGCTGCAGCAGTTTTCCAACATAGCCTTCCTTGGCTCATTTTTGCGGTCTGATGATAGCCTCGTCCAGAGCCCCCGAGCGTGTGTCTCGCAGTTTTGCGCCGGAAAATTGCTACAGGTTCGATGAAGCTTAACTTAGCAGTTCCAACACTTTCTCCTTGTCAGGCAACCGCCTATTAGTCTACTCAAGTCATATTGATGCTAATACCGTTTTAGAAACTGTCTTGAACATTTGTAATGTCAAGCAAACTCACTACACACCAAATTCTCGCTCGAGTTTTAGTACCTTCTGTGGTCTAGGATCCAAATATACTGCGTACTTTATACGTATATCATCGGTCAATGAGAATGTCGTGGATAGTTTATCCAGACTTCTTACCCGCTTGCGGTCCTTTAATATGCCAATTTGCAGCTAGATTATAACCAGTACTTTCTGCGTTCAAAAACAAGCTAGAAGGAAGCAAGCCAGGTCCTCTGAGCTAACATCACGTTTCCTACTTACAAAGTACTGTTGTCTTAGACATCACTATCACATGCCTTGGCATGTTCGGCTCCCCGTACAGACGGCGGTACCCGATCAAAGATTCAGAGCGGTGAATAGTCCTCACTTGGTTAAGCATACTTCATTCGAGAGCCAAGTAAAGATAGCCCCAGCTGTGTTAGTGAGGGCACATGGTGAACAAGGACTGTCTTTATTCGATATGAAGGTATTGCTGCCAAAAGTATGCCGGATTTCAAGCTTTCAAGTTCGGTAGCTTTCATGCACTTAGCTGACAGTATATGCCATTACTGATCGAATAGTCACGGTACTCAGTGAATACTGCTGCGCCAGGTACTACTGGGTGTATGTCAAAAGACAAGGTATCCTATAGCACTTGCTAGATCTCTCATTTAAAATCTGGGAGACGAGGAGTTCAAGATGCAGTATTCCGTCGGATTCGTACCCTTGGAAGATTCCTTGTCCGTAGCCCTTGTCAGACAATTCGCCATTGCACGACTGAAAGGAGTACTCAGGTCTTTTCCCCCGGGCCGTGTGTCTGCTCGGTATCGTCGCGTTGTGCATGCACGCTTTCAGAGTATTTCCAGTAAAGGAGATTCCTAAAGTTGCTGATGAGCCATATTAGGATTAGTACTACATACTTTACTTCCTTGTGGCATTTTTCTTTCTACAAGGTACGTAAAGCGGATATTAAAGCGCCAATGGCGCTGACACAAGGCAGTAGCCTAACCACCCCAAACTGCAGAGCTGCAGCTTCTGCTTGTACTCGTGTCAGTCACGGGTCATCTCATATATGCGTGCATATGCAGATCTATGCGGTGGTAAGCAAGCCACACGATGCCTGTTGTCAATCCACTACATTGTTATGTTTGGAAACGCACGTAGTAAGTACAAGTTTACTTACTGTTCTAAAACACGTTCCTTGGTGACTTCCTTGAGCACCTGTTGTGGTCTTGAACTAGCCATTAGGATCTCGCCACCTTGCTGGAAATTTCTTGAACATTCAAACAGCTTTCACACTTGTTGAGAGAAATACTGAGTGAATTTCCCCGGGGTAGGATCGATCTTCCAAGACTGAAGCTCGAAATAAGTCTGTGTCTTAGGCTCTCCAGGAGAATGCGGTCCATGTTACTGTGTTGGTTAAAGCGCCAGTACTGCAGTTCGGAAGTAGCTCCGGCTCCAGATCGTTCCTAGCTCTCTGCAACGACCAATCATCGCCGAGCGAAATCGGACAGGGATGTGCTGCTCCCACGGTTTCTGACTGGCAAAGCAATGCTGCAAGAGAGTATCTCGTAAAATGGCTTAGATTAGAGATGTCAAAGTCATTGCATATCCGCATGAGGATGGCAAAACTCACAAGTTCTTGGTTTTACAGCCTTGCGGTGAGTGAGATACCGAGCATTGTCAAATCTTGTACGAGGTTGAGTACATGGCAGTTCCTATGGTCTTGCTGTTTCAATGAGTACAGATGGTCTCCATTGGGCAGCACTGCACTGAAGATGAGAAGTGTCAGTAAGCAGTGAATCAGTTTTTCGTCCTCACGTCACTCTTCTCTATCCATCTCATTCGCAAAGATTACTTCAAGACAGGTAGTCGGCAAAGAGTTTAGGAGTAGTTACGCCAAGTTGTTCTTCGCCCCCTCGTATATAACTAAACCTCACACAGATTGACGCGGTCAGCAGGTCTCTCCGACTAAAGACAGTATTTATCGCTTCTTTTGAGACATGATGTCGCTTAGTTGCTCCGAAAATGGGCGCCTGTTTCAAGTTTGGCGCTTTCCGATCAGTTCTAAGCGAGCTAAGCTCGTAAAGATCACTCGCTCCTTAGAAACACCTGTTAGATACAGTGGTTCCGGTACCGCTTCTAACTACATCGCATTCGCGCCGAAAGCGGCTACACCTGAGTTCTTAGAAACTTGTGGATTCTTTTTTGAGAACACAGGATACCGTAGATCGATATCGGAGTTGACACAGGACAAGGCTATACGAAGTGGTAAGTACACGAATCCACCATACCTGAAAAGTGCCGGCTCTGGTGCATAGGGCTTATGGCTGTATACACTACTTACCAGGCGGTTGCTGGTTTTGTTCCGTTGTTTCATGTATAAAAATTCTCAGCATTTATACGATGGACCGGTACCGGTAATCAGTTGCGCCCATTGGGATGATGCCAAGGTACGAAATGACCTACCGAACCCTCTACCAAGTAGTCTATGTACTTACTTATGCGCAGTTGTCGTTTTATACGCTACAGACTTCACCACATTCCTTACACCCTATCTCGGACCTATCTTGCTAGCTAGCTAAGTATCCAGAGTTATGGCAAGAGAGTAATACATATTCGTAGCTCTTTGCACAACTGCACAATCGAGCTCGAGGAGCGTGGTGCTAATATGATCTGATTTTGGAATTCATGAATGAGCAGTTAAAGATACAGCATAACATACTAACTTTTACTCGTAGTTATTATGCAGATTGCGGTTTCCTCCACAACAGGCTAGAGGATTGAGATTCGTTTCTTCTGCAAATTGAAAATACAATTTTTTTAAGCCAGCGAGGTGCTAAAGCAAGTACGGAGTATCGGGTTAGCTACGCTTTCTACAAGTATGACATTGTCATATATGTACAGTTGGCTTCCTGGAAAGACAGCTGATTTATTTTAGCCCGGGCCTATCATGTCGACATGCATGAGGCGGTCGTGTTGAGAACTAACTAGTTAACGGAAATCAGATGCCTTCGTCTTGATAAAAGATGCGGAGTTCCTCTCTGAAGATTTGATGGTATGAATAACGAGAATGGCAATTCGGATTCTGCAGCATGCTAGTGATGCACGTTCCTGGATTCATTTTTCGCACGGCTGATAAGGCGGATCCTCCACAACTCATTATGTGTTGTTATAGGTCGGACATAGTCACTAACTACATACCTGCTACTCAAGTAGTGTAAACACCGACAACTTACACTGGAACAACGGGGTCGCTACCACCTCTCATCCATACCCTCAATTCAAGTACGACAAGTAATGTCCTGGGAAACCGATGCTATGTGACGTGTCCCTGTATGCAATTGAGTCAGTTGTGAGGGCTTAGGAGACATGGCATCCCCACAGGTGCATCATTCCAATGGTGATGCGCAATTGCGCTTGAAGTCACCATTTTCTAGCATCACAGAGTGTAAAATTTTTCCTGATCGGTCTGGCAAGCCTTTGTGGGAACATTTGGTCTCGTTCAGAAAGGTCTTTCCGATGTCGAGAGTGCATGAAGCAGATGCAAACAACTGCAGTGCATGTCATGGGTGAGAGTGCAATGCAACAGGCGTGTCGCGGTGTATCTCAATGAGAAAAGTGCTTTACAGAATTTAGTTGGGATCATGACGCAACATGACAAGAGCGGATGAACCACATGGCATGGTTTCATGTATGTCCAGCGGGCCTGCGGAGATGAAATTTTTTGGGAGCACCGCCAGTTGAGTTTCGAACTGTGCGTCTCTGCAAGCCGTGACAAAAGCGGACAGTGGAGAGCTTGACAACAGACCTTTTTTTGCGCTAGAAGTTGATTCAGCAGCGACACATTATGCTGTATGTAAGTGCACTGTCACCGTTCGTACAGTAGCCGAAACGGCACACCTTACATACCAATCGATTAATCTTTATAGCCGTACATTGGACTTTGTTGAATTTCGCTGACACGCATATAATGTTGTTACATAGAGCAGAGCAGCATCCTTGATGATATCAGAGTCGCAGAAAATCAGACCACTTTCAGTAAGCCAGCTTTCGATACGATACCGATCGATTAGTGGACATGCAGGAATGATGGATGGGTCAGCCAGCCTGTGCTCGAGATATCGCAATACAAGTACATACCAAGTACTCTGTATGTAGTTACTCACCATCCCCCCCCCCGATGGCCGAGTTCGCCTTGATTGTTACTTCCCCGTCTTGGAGTCAAACAAATCTGACTTACGGTCAACTAGTTTGCAAATGCAAAAGTGTCGATCTTGTTGAAAATGATGCCAGCAGCAAGCCACCTGCCAGTGTGCATCCGTTGGCGTTGACGTCGCAAGGAATTTTCTTTGGACCCTGGCACAAACTGGGTCCTTCCGAGGCTCTGATCTCCGTCATCATTACCGGGTTCGGGAGATGAAAGACGAAACGAGGCTTAGGGATTGGAAAGCGCTTCCGTTGGTGGTTGCGAGACTCCATTCGCAACTGAAAAGTACATAGCGCCTTCTCAGAGCTGTCACAGAATTGTGGGGTAAGTGCTTAGTGCCCTTCAAACTCAATATGGTTAGTCACCCACTCCGCTTATCACTGGTAGCTTGATTTCCCATTTCGGAAAGCCTTCCGAAGATAAGTAAGTGTGCCCTGAGCTGAAAGATGACCAGACGGAACATCCAGACGGGGCCCACCGGCGGCAAGCTTCACCTCCACCACCAACAACAACATCTCCTTACTATTGCTCGTTTTTCCAACATGGTTGTCGAGTAGCCGGCAGTTTGAAGGCCTGTCGTTTAGCTAGCCTTCCATTGACTACCGCTCTCGACAGACTCCAAGCTCAAAGGCTTCGCTTATTCTCGCTCCCCCGCACAATCTGTACCGTTAGCACAAAAGCCAACGGATATGTGCCCATAGGCCTCGAAGAACAAGAGCTCCACTGCACATTGTTCCCCATCCTAGGCGGGGTATGCAATTGCACACGAGCCATCTTTCCAACCTTACTTCTTGATCTAATGCCCATGGGGCTTGCCACAGCATTGACGTAGGTAGTTGATGGCTTTGAAACTGCTCGAGCGAAGATATGTGACCTAATAGCTCGAGCTTGGAGCTTGGGCTGGACCAGCACTTTGATGTAGCTGTAAGGTCGCTTGTGTAAAGCGTAATTGTGCTGGACGGCAGTCAAATGAATGTTAGCTCCCGGAGCACAGCTTCTGCAAGCTTCCGTCACATACTTTTCGATATCTCCCCACGTTTATTCGATTGACAAGTTACATACACTGTACGAAGGTTTTCTCCAGCACCTGAAGGCTTCAAGATCGCAAACCTAAAATCTGCTTGTAACACAAGTTGAAGCAGCGACCAATGAATAGGAACCCTTGGTTATATCACTGAATTCAAGGCACTGAAGCCTGCTGGGTAAGTACTTAATTGTGGAACGATAAATGATATTCTTATACATCACTGGCTACTTCTTCCTGATTGGAAATACATGCCCTTGTTTTTTTTTTGGTGAACAAAACCTATCCTTGAAAAAAATTTCCCCTCTAATCGATGAATGCAACAGGACTGAACGAAGCGCGAAGACACGGAACGATGGAAAGCAGCTTGAATGTACGAGCTGTCCAGGATAATAAAGAAATAAAAGAACAAAGAAAGAACACCCAATCGCGCCCAGAACCAACCGATTTACAAAACCAAACCGAAGAAAACATAGCCCAATGCAAGAGCAAGCCCTAAATACTTACACGACAAAACGAATGAACAGGTAATCCCAAAACAAAACCCAGAGAAAGAAGCAAGAGAAACTCGAAAGCACCACGTAACCGACCCATAAACGAATGTAAGCCCAAAGAAAAACCCCAGTATCCTATGCAGTCCCAAATCAAAGAAAAAAAGAAACAACAGTGACATGACGCCAAATGAATGAGATCATTCTAGAATCAAAGCTCAATCGGTTTTGAGCCTGAGGTTCTCCAGCATCGTTTCCAACTCGTAAACGGCAGGGAACTTGCTCGACCTGTCCTCCTGAGGAACACCAGTCTCGAGATATCGTTCCATGATAACCAATTCCTCAAATCCCTTGTTCCACCTCTCCGCCTCCTGATGAGTAGGTACTGGAAGTGGTTTCCTGCAAACGCCGCCGTAACCGTAATAGGCATTCAATGCGGCCTTGGTACCAACCGCACCAGACTGTATGGCGGCCCAGTCACCTCGAGCAACTATGGCTTGAAGCTTCTGAGCTTCCATCAGCCGACCTTTGTTGAACAGATTCTGGATCTCGCTGCACGCACGGGGCGCAATGTTGGCAAGACCGGCAATGACGCCCTGACCGCAGACAATCAGCGTCTGTAGAGCGAAGTCTGCAGACCCGCCCATTGTGAAGAATCCGGGTCGAGCAGACGCTGCTACTCTGCACAACTTGCCAGTGTTTCCACAGGTAAGCTTGCAGCCGACAATGTTGGGGTGTTCCGATAAACGCAGGATGTCGTCCGAGTTGAGGTCGAAGCCATTCACCGCAGCTGGGAAGTTGTAGATGAAGATTGGGATGGGTGAGCTTGCTGCGATTTCGAGAAAGAACTTGATGATGGAGTCGTGTGTGTATAGGGATTTGTAGTATGAAGGTGGGAGAATCATGGCATAGTCTGCACCAGCAGCATGGGCTTTCTGACAGAGCTGGATCGATTCTCGGATTGACTGGGCACCGCAACCAGCAATGACGGGGATATCTGAGAATCCGGCTCTGTCCAATGCTTCTCTTGTCGACTTGGTGATGATATCGCGGTCTTCGTGGGTTAGGTGGGCCGCTTCGCCATTCGAGCCCTGCACAAGAAAGGCCTTGATACCGGCATCTGCGAGTCGGACGGCATGGCTACCGGTCGTAGGGATATCGATGTCTTCGTTTTCTGTGAAGAAGGCCACCGTTGGTGCATAAACACCGGGCACTAGGACTCTGTTGGTGGATGAACTCATGGCGAAGTGACGAGGGTGAGATGATATGTACCGCGAGGCGTGTTAAAAGTGAGAAAGGAGTGTAGATGAAGGTGGCAGGAAGGTATCGAGGGAGAATCGAGTGGAGATGTTGGTGGTGATGACTTGGCAGTGCCTGGTATGGTTTTGAAAGCAAAGTAAGAGGGTAGGGCGGCCTCTTTATGTGTCGAAAGCCCAAGGCTTTCGTATCTGGTATGTACGTGGAAGACAATTGTCGACGATGACTTGAGCAGGTGGGGGCTACCCTCGGCCAGTCTTAGACTAGGAGACTCGAAAGGCTACCAAATCCGCAAGTTTCCCACGCGGAGGACAGCCAACCCACCCACCCATTAATTACTTAAATGATTATTCGGTTTTTTTATTCATTCATTTATTTCATTTTCCTTTCTTTTCTTCCTTTTCCAAACCTCTGGTACCAATTATGCCGCCTGGAGCCAACAACTTCCTTAGTCAGGTCTGTGCAGGGCTGGAGACATTTGGCGAAGGTGCTTGTCGTATGCACAAGGAGTACTACATACAGAGCATACATACATAGAGCACTGATCATGATCTATCAATACCATTGGACGCTTTAAGTCTGTTAATCGATCCTCTATATGTATATTAAGAGCATATACTTACTTTAAGTACTCGCTCATAACTTTTATAAAGGCATGTACCCAAACGAGGTTCGATCGCGACTGTCGATAGCGACCCGGGCTCGATATCGGGGAGAAATCGAGTCATGTTGAAGGCGGCACTCGCGCTCCTGACGACAGCAGAATGACAGCACGGCAGTGGGTTGAGGCGGACAGCCGAAGCCTTCAACCACCGCCTTGCAATTGACAGGGGTTGCACTCCTCATACGTAGCGCAGAATGAGATCCTTTCTACATATCCCGGCATAAGGTCATGTGTCATTAAGACGGATTGTCTGGCTCGAAAATGGGTGCTGGAGTATCGAAAAAGCAATCGTCAAACTTCCGTCCATTATTTTGCTGAATTGCTGAAGGCGGATGGCTCAAGCCGATAAATTGTCGCGCGAAGTCATTTCCACAAATTACTGGACTGTTGAAAAAGCGGCATGAAGCTTCCAGGAACGGCAAATTCCAAGAACCATTTGCGCTCTCTCCCAGCACTCTGGAACTTTCATATACGATCTGTCTCCGCACGTAGGTATGTACTCAGGTTAATTGCACTTGGCAGCAATATATTAAAGTTATTCAAACTCGGTGCAAATGGGAGCCAGACTGAGGAGTTAAGCCTCAAGTACTCAACTACATGATGCAGTACATAGCATTGACAAGTATCCTCTTTTAATATGCACTTTTGGAAAGTAAACGTAAGAAGTACTTCTTACTCGGGTGAATGTCGCACTACCCCTACTACCCTCGGTACTGTAAGTAATGGCGACATAAAATCTGAGTAGGATGAGGCCTACAGATCGGGTAGTACTCGTACGTCCAGCTACTAGGCAATTGAAGCCTTAGAAAAAGTAAAACATGTCAAATGCTTCAGCCTCAGTAATGCATGGGTGCTGAAAGACGAGAAATGCTGTGCTAGGAATGGCATCTAATTTGCCGAAAGTTTTTTGAAAAGGAGGCAGTATCTAAACAGTACCGGCCATAGGAAGCTCTGGAACTATTCCAGATAGCTGTTTGATGGGATGAAATGTTTCGCCTCCGCCAATTCGTTTGTGTGGCTGAATGCTGGTGATAACCCGCGCATCTGGTCCCAGTAGTCAAACAACCGTGGGGGGTCCTATTGCGCATCCATGCGCATGCACTTATCCAGATCCTCGGGAACTGTGCTCCAATTCTACATAGGGCATTGTAATTGATGATATCGTGATATGAAGTCTGGAGTACCGTAAGTTTGTACTGATTGAAGCTTAAGGCTGATGAATGTCAGTTATTTTGTTGTCAATTGCAAGCACAAACAACGGATACGTACTTATATATGGCCTCAGTAAGGAAATACGGCTTCCAGACTATTGAGAATTCGCGTTTCTTCGAATACCAGCCATACTACCGCCGCTTGTTGATGTCCAGAGTTGTAAGCACCGGACACTGTAAAAGGGATCAATTACTTACCTGAGTTTCGGGATTCAATGTCGGCGATAAAGTCCGATGAGATTGGTAACGTTTCTAGTGTCCGAGGCGTGGGATTTATCTCAGCGCTGGTGGCAACATGTGGGGGTCGGGGCTCGACCGGTCGTCGTTTGCCCTGATGGTGATGTCCTAGCTTCGAGGCGCTTACAGGTGGAAGAAGTCGCTTAACACTAGTCAGTTAGCCGCTATCGCCCGTGACATCAGTCTAAGAGTACTTGGTACTTGTAATGCTTCGGACTTTGATCCTTGCACGTTACCTGACCTGACCACACTGTACATGCAATGCCAGCTTCGACAACCATCCATAATTTAAATTTCAGATATACTGACAAGCTGATGAAGAGTATTTAATTTTTTTCGTGATGTCAAGCCAATGGAAAATGGTCTCAGCTGCCAGATCTATGCATGGCGGATGGTATTCCGTAAACACTCGCTGCATGATGGAGCTGCCTTCCGGGCATATCGAGTATGACTTCCTTCTTTGGGTACTTCACGTCTTTTCCAACAGGCAGTTCATAGTTTTTATCAACAAAGTAACATGCAACCTTGTTTATGGAACGGCTTGAGCTTTGAGTGGAGGGGTATGTATCTGGCTGTGTGGCGGGCCTGGCTTAGCATGGTCTGGGCTACGGCTCACGGCTACACCATCCCACACTCGGCATGTCCACGACGACCAATATCCACCAACTAAGATCTCAAGCGAATAACCCCTGAACTGGTTGGAAACGCATAGGGATGAGGGAGCTCGCATACCATACGTCATAAGCTCTTTAATTGACGAGCTTATTTGGATGCCGCATTTGCTGAGGCGTTGTGGTCCAATGGTACTGTGTTGCTGATATCTCCTCCGAGTAGCTAAGACACAATATTTACGATTAGTGGTTGGAGCGCAGGGGTACTCGTACGGAGTATCGACATCATGCTACATCAGCTTCAATAAGTGCACCTCCTCATGGCGATGCTCGAGGCGACTGGTGAGGCACTGATGGAGCTGGCGTACAAGTACATTGCTACTACAGCCCGGTTGCTCGGTCCTCGCCAATTGTTACCTCATGAAGCGAGCTGAATGATGTGAACAAGCCAGATACCAAAGAACTGTGACAAACAGAATTGGAAGATGTTACTTAGGTTTGGTGGATGCTAGGTAAGTAAGTAAGTACATACGGAGGACGCTCCTCTTGATAACGATATGCAGAACTGGGTGTCGTTGCGAACGGAGTCTCTGCAACTAATTGTTCCGGAGTTTATAGTCGTTTATACACACCCACGTTCAAGAATGCACGAGCAGGCGCAGCTTCTGAGCTACCTTGACCCGTCTGACCGGTTTGAAATAGTCAAAATGCTTTTTCCTCCAATGAAACTCTGGTTACAGCTGCTGTGTAACAAGAACATTCCATTGCTGCCAGAAGTACGGATCATAGTACCACATACATGCTACTCAAGCTTGTACGAATTGAGTCCACATACTGGTTGATAAGTGTCATAGAAGCAAAAATGGCACACAAAGTACCCTTTTATAGGTTGATTAGCTAGTCAATCCATGGCCAAGTGGATCAGACTGGGAAAGAATCGTCTGATTGTTGCGATCCAGGCCAACTCTTCCGGCTGCTCTTGTAAAGCTAGCTGTATGATTTTTATCCACCACGTAGTCTCTACTAAAGTACTTACCTACTTCTCATCGGATTTCTGCATGACATTGGACATCTCCCTTCAGCATTTCCAGCCTGTGCATTTATCGGTAGCGTTAACGTCCTGACTTGGCGACGATGTAGAAGAACTCAACGTATACGAAGTACAGGGGCGTCACCCCTCAGCGAGTTGCACCCTTCAACGAGTTGCTGCACCTTCAGACCAATCAGATCTTACCTTGAATTCCACTTGGCAACTCGTTACGTGCAGCAACTCGCTGAAGGGTACAACTCGCTGAGGGGTGACGCCCCTGTAAGCATATATATCGCCCTCCGTATACCTCATTTAGTGCCATGAATGCATGGACGCATCGATCGATTGTTCCCTTGGCTCAACATGACCAATGGAGTCGAGGTTGAGAGAATGTTTGAAAGTCTACCGTAAGTCTCAGTATGGTAGTTTAGTGTCGTTATATCGATGTTCTAGGCCGATGCATACGTGTTCATTCATCGAGTGCTCAAGAGGCCAGCAATTGACCTGGTATTTTGGATCTTCCATCGGAGTAGAGTATTTGTTCCATATAGACTATCATGGTAGCTACCACCGTGGTTCCCAAACAAAGCACAGCAAAATTTCAGTCAACGTAATCCTGCGGTTGAGATATTACGACTAGCTCATCAATCAATTCGAAAAAGGCATACGTATACGAGTACTGTAATTAAGTACTTACCAATGAAGCTTACTTTGGCAAGTGTTTGGCTTTAAGATTGTGATTCGTTTGGGACCGAGAATGATCATATGACACCTAGGAGATTTGGATACGCTTCGCAATTTATATTTCTGACATAAACAAGTAACGCAGTTGGCGGAACGCCCGTCAAAGCTCTAAGTACGTGCGAGCGAGGGCGAAGACTCGAGAAAGGATGAAGGCTTCCGCTCGAGCGCTTGATTCTCACAGGTAGTATACAATAGTCGACGACGACGTCCTACGAAGTATATATATCTGCAATCCCGGAGCGCCCGAGCCGCAAGCGAACGATCAAAAGTCCGATCGAGGTGAACCTGAGCTCGACTAGGTTTTGCTGCATGAAGATCGAGCATTGGTCAAAGAAATATAATTCGAAACATGTACTTCACATAGATTTAATAAACATTTGAATAACGTTGAGACATACCTAGGAAGTACTTGGTAGAAGTAGCTAGTGCTTTCTTCTTGCTATCCCCTTTAAAGAAGAGCGCCAGCAAGCGTGCCGGTCCAAGCTTCGGTTAATCTTTGCTAAACAGCCTTTACTCGCCTTGATTTTTATGACTGTAAAATTCAGTGCGGGGAAGTTCTGTATTGGCACGCATTTATGGTACGACCCCCTCTGTCGCGGGGCTCACCAATAAAAAGCGGAGATCCCCTACAAAATTACAAAAACCTCTCAGGCCTACAGGCCATCACTACGAACACCAACCTTCCATGGATTCAATAAATGAACTACTTCTCAACAACATTTATTGTGAGTACCTGTATAAGTGCTATCCACATATATTACCACCACTTAAGCACCTGCACCTCTTGTATTCTGAATCTACGCTGACCTCACATAGGGTCTATTCTACCTATTTGGTCCAAAAAGGTGTACAAGCTGTCGGTAGACAACGGGTAACCACACATGAGCACCTGCATCGGTTCTTCGAGCCCAAGCCGGCTGCTTTCTGCCCTTCACCGAAGTTCCTTGGCCCTGCACATGGCATAGAAGTAGATGCACTTGCCTTTCGTCCTATAATGAGGTCAACAATGTTGGGATCAGGGCAAATTCTCATCGCTTCAAGATACATAGGGGTCTTGTTGGCACGAGAAAGTATGCATTCACTATCCCTTGCATGCAAAGTATGTGACTCTTCCTAAACTTTGGCCTTTGAGTTTATCTGACCATGAATTGGGCGAGGATCAAGGTAATCAAAGGTTCGATTTCTGGGCTCTCCGGTGGCCCCTCAGAGCTTCTCGTTGCAAGGGGCAACTTGAACCAGGGACGTCTCATGAAGAAGGCGAAGAATATCAAGTAGAAGAAGTAAGAGGAAGCATCACGATGTATACATGTAACGTAACCCCCACTTTTGTCACAAGTATCCAGTATCCGGCTGACAAGACTTGCAAGTCCAAGAATGGTGCAAGGCTGGAAACGGGCTCTTGCATCGGCGTATTCAGACAACGGAGACTGGCGTCTTCGATGATCGGAGATACACCAACACCTTCCAGCGGTTGCATTCAGGGTAAGGCTTTGGATATAACTGTGGTCAACCAGATTCCATTATCCGGTGGCCAGCGGGCAGTTACAATGCTTTCCGAGCGCCTACAATCGACCGGCCCGAATCCGGTCCGTTGGCATCGTCTTTGCCGTTGCTGTCGATGTTTGGAGATGGTCGATTATGGTGGCGGCAACAGGCTTCAAGGTCCGAGGTGCTTAGGAGCCAGTCAGGGTGAGTGGCGACCCTATCATGGCTTTCAATGCATTTTCTTGCACCTTGCAATTGGATGAGATGCATGTCAACACCATTCCAAGATCATCAGATCCCTTCACGCTTTGCAGCTCGGTTGCCCCTACATCTCCAACAGAGTGGATCGTGGAACCCAGTATCTTCATCGCGCGATAGATGAGATGAGATGAGGTGGAGATCAGCAACCGATTAGGTACTTGAGGTTCCAGAAGCTCGACCAGCCTACAAAACGTGGGGGTTTATTACCAAGAGTGCACGTGATACGTCAGAGGTCTCAAAATATGTACCAGGGTAGCCGTCATACATTGTAATCCACATTCGGAAGTCCGAGTTTCGCCGACTCATTTGAAGAGTCAGTTTTGAGGCGGAACCAAGCCACTTTTCCGGGGCCCCCACTCTTTTTTGCTCGTTGCTAACGCTCTGATCTTCCCAGACCATTCCGCAAGCGCCTTGTTAAGACAGCTCGGTAGATCAATCATACGTTAGTCTTTATGCACTGCATACCAGATGAACCACTTGAGGTATTGATGTTGGGTGTTTCTCGGTAAAAGTGAGTTATGCCTCGGATTGGCCTTCCGCTCAACCTGCTAACTTCGAAGAGGAGGACATTGGGTCTTCGTTGGCGTTCAGATACCTGATCTAGCTGCTCGCAAAGTCCTTCGTCTCATCGTAGACGCCTGCATCAAGCAGCTGGCTATGCAAATCTCGTAAGCGGCTGCTCAGTAGCTAGTAGTCTGATTGTCGGCATATTATGCACTACTGTATGACCGGCCTATGCAAGTCATTTCTGATCTACAGCTCTGGGTATTAGACTAATCTGTGCTAGGAGTTGGATCTTTCGACCGGCAAGCCACGTACCAGTAGATTCTCCTGTCGCAGCCGAAGAAAGAAGGTCTTTATTCCTAAAGCATCCTCTGTGCTGGCACTTCCCGTAATGTACTATCTGAATAACTGCACGTCTTTCTTTCTTTTTCAGGCTTTCCCCGCAGTGCTTTTTCTGCATGGCTTTGATTAAGCCGGATGCTCCATGTCTGGTGATCTGGCTCCATAACCCCTCACTGTATATATCAGCAAAGACAGCAAACAACGGCAGGAAACCTGCTTCCTGATTGTCTAATACTTGGCAGGTTACCAATTGCAGCAATTTACAGCATTTCTACAGCGAAGACAACAAATAATGATCTGTGAATGGTCGACGATGAGGAGAAACCGTCAAACTATCCCAAAGCGCACCTCCAAAACATTTTATATGGGTGGAAGGAGAACGCATCGAATGCCTCTGGATCTTTGTGCCAGATTATTGCTCACTTTAATTTTGGTACAGCAATAATTTTGGTACAGCAAAATGGGGTCGCTATCTCAAAAGAAGAGGGGTTGGTGCAATTCCATATCGGACCAGATGGATGATTTGTTCGACATGGTACCTAAACTAATTGCAAGTAGTGACAAAAGTTAAGGTGGACATTGATGGTGTTTAGTTCCTCCCAATGTCTGGGAAATTCAATGGGCAATGGACACGCTCGTGCTGTTGCCCCAGTCCATTCCTTCTAGATTGGATGCCCACTGCCCACGTTGGTGTTCTATGTCACCAAGCAGTACTTACTATGTGCAGATCCTCGATCCTCCATGATCCCGTATTGCATTCATCGAGCACAGACCTGTACTACGCTGCCCTTCACACCACATTAATGCATGCGCAGGTGAGTACAAAAAGGCCAGCGAATGGATTATATAATGTCTAGGGAACACCTGCGACTGCAGATTGCTGTCACCTGCTGGCAATGTCATGAGCACGGTAAATGGAAATATGCACATCCATGCAGCAACTGTTGTGCATTTCTTAATCTACAAGTACACAGAACATTAATGCATTTCGACGCTCGTCTCGGATGCGTATCCTTATTCCAGCTAAGAATTATCACCTGGACCGTCCGAGTGAAAAAACCTGTGCTTTTCTGGCAGGTTCAAAGCCTAATCTTGTTCCACTGATCCATTGAACACTGGACCGTGCTCCTAATACCTCTTCACATTATAATTATTGTACTGTTTAACCAATTTTATACTTGATGTATGTAATCAACGTATATTCTCTCCACTGCCTTACTGTACGTACGTACGCCCGCCAGCCGCTTTGACATGACCCCGAGCTTAGCAAACATCAGAGGACTGCGATAGTGTGTCCGAGTCTCTGGCTGTGACGTTGCCTTTAACCCCAGAGAAAAAGCACCTACCACAAATGAGATGGATCATAGTATGACATGTTTATGCATATATGGCACATTGAACATGATGATAAGTGCACTTGTTAGTTCTAGCAGAAAGATATACGGGGAAATTTAAGTCCTTGTAGGGAATTCGGGTATTTCGACGTCTTCCAAATCGTCTTCTATAAATGGGACTTCGAAGCTTCATGAAGTAGCGCAAAACGTTAAACTACAATTTTACATAGTACTAACATAGTAGAGGTGAGGAGCTGTGTACGTGAGTAGTAGTAGTAGTAATTTATATTCAACTGACCTAGCTAGGTATCTGAATTATATAGGATAATGAACTAAGGAAATTGTAATGACAGGACAAGTGTATGAAATCCTCCAACTCCAACACCCTTAGGGGGTATGGCTCACTATATTAACCATATTCTGAACAGTTTCTAGGGAGTGCGCACAGCAGGGTCCCTAATCTCTAAGTGCTATGCAAGTAGAATCTCTGTGGACTGACCACGTAACATAGGAAATACTGCAGAGGCAACTGGAACAGGGCACACTTAGGTACAGCGAAGGTGCGAACCAACTGTAGCTTAGGTACTGAGCTGCTCTAAGCCAGCTGCTCATGTTAGGGGCACCCAAACCCTAACATAGTGAGCGGTAGCGGTCTGACGGTCAGAATATGTCAGACATTTGCTACACTGGACAAAGAGTCTTACATGGCAAGTCATAGTAGCCCTCAGTATCGTAGGCACCAGTCGATAGGCAACCCCCACTGCAACTTAGTGTGAACTGATCACTGTACCATTGCAGGGTCCAAGTACTAGTAGCTGGAAAGGAGGCCAGTAGCTAGCAACTTGGGTACTTATCATCTGTCGAGTAGACAAGTACAGGGGTGGTGTATGACGTCCAATACTGCAGACACCAAAGCCGAAGCTGAGGTGAGACTGGATTGGGAGAAGTCATAGGACGAGCTGACCCGGATTCGAACCGGTGACTCCTGAGAACCCAGACTTCTCAGAAGCCAAGACATGACAGCACACACCAACTGTGCCATCCAGCCTCGCCTCGCTGTGTACGTGAGAATCTACGGAGATATACGAAACACAAGCATCTCTTTACCATAAGCCGCCAAATACAGCGTGAGAAAAGCATGCTTTCATCCAAGGATCCCCGAAATTTGCTCAGTAATCGCACAGTAGGGGTATACGTACTAATATGTACTACAAGCGATGGTGAGTAGCCGTTCGGCCACAAAATGGCGAATTGTGAAAGCCATGTTAAGAAGCCATCATTGACAACAGGTAGATGAAGAGAGGTATCATAGAGAGTCGGCACAGAAATGATCATGATGGGGATTATCGTGACCGAGTACCGGATAACGGATGTCCTCCAACCAATCAAAATGCTGGATGGATTGGACAGCGAGAAGACAGGAGTATCTTTGTACTAACTTTTTAAAAAGGGCTTGTACTACTGCCAGTGGAGTAAAACGTACCCGTAGACCTATGATATTGAGGCTCTACATAATCGCTGTTCTGGCCCATCCTGCAGCTGAGATTCCACAAAAGAAACTTGGCCAGGGCATGCATGTCCTTATAAGCTTAGCACGTAGTACTTAGGTTAAGTACTTAGCAGTTACGTCGCAAAGAACATCCATATGGCCATTGAAACAAAAGCCACTTACTTTACTTAATTAAGTACAGGATTTATCTCACTCTACAGAATTACCGTTCTCACACTGGTACTTACCTGTTGCGCCGACCGGACCGACGGTAATGAGACCAAATAGATGCTGCGAGATGCTGCATGGCTTGCAAGCTTAGTTTACCCTAAGTAGCTGCCCAAGCTGCAAGTGGCTATGGAGTACTTCAGAGTGTAGGCAGTCTTCTGTCGAATATATTCTGATCGGATACATATCGGCAATATATATCGTGACTCAATTGCAAGCTCTGTATGCCTTTCGCCTTCACCGGACAGGAGGGGCTTCTGTTGATTTTTATGTGTACTAAGTACTTACATACTCTTCTACTTAGGTAAGTAAATGGTTAGAATCATAACTGGGAGTACAACTACAGGGTGCTATGGCTCTGACGTATGCCTGTATGTGGCTACCAATGGATAGAAAGGGCGCCTGTCACTGGCAAATGAATATATAGTAGCGCTATAGCTAGCCCTATATACTTCAAACTCATTAAATTACCTATGTACTTCGTACATAGCCAACGATGGAATATCTAGTGTATATCCGTAACGCATACTTGTCTACGCTGGCTTACCAAGGTACATAACTATAGTACAAGCAATATGACCATTTAAACGTTACACAAGTTCTATGAATGCGCTTCAACTGTCCGTACGAGGGCTCTACACTGTTCGTCAGCGCAGCCCAACCATTATCAACTATGGTGGAGCCACTTGCGACCGAACCTACTTCGTTCGTTCCAATGATCTACTTGGTATGTACAAGTACTTCGTACAGCTGTACAGGAACAGCTTTGGTCTACATAACATGGAGGCCGGACATCTCCACCGGCTTGGCCCACAGCCAGCTAGTGGATCGCCCAACCCCTTGGTTGCCAAGCTGCACGTCCCCTTTCGGAGGTTGGACGTTGATCGGATTTAATATATCGGAATCTTTACCGCCGAGCCGTTGGCATTTGCTCAGGGAATATGTAGGCAAATCTGGGAGCCGTAATCCAGGGCAACGCATATTTGTACGTTAGTTCCTGAATCTAACTTAAGTGAGAGGTAAATTCAGGTGATCACCAAGTAGTTCTATATAATTTGATTTGAAGTCGGGGAAGCATCCGAGACTAGAGGACGGACAATGTCGTTAACAGGAAACGTTGAAACGGGCATATATTGTAGATTTGCGGCTTGCTTCTCGAAATATGCACAAGAACCTTGTTTCGACGTTGACGTATGGGGATATCGGATAACTTTGCGAAGTAGACTACGAAGCCAGCTCGAATGAAATGGATTCGGTTCTGGACCATGGAGAGGTCTCCGCACATCTAGGTATAAAAGCCCGTGAGATTCCAGCAGAAGTTCGATTCTTACTTGGTATCCAATTCACTCTCTTTCCACAGCATAACCATCTCCGATCCTCTTAAACCTACCACATCGAAAAGCTACTTAGCAAGAATGAAGCTTTCAGTCGGAACCGTTCTCTCTCTCATTGCCGCAACGGCCTCTATGGTCAATGCCCATGCCACTCTTCAGTACATCAACGACAACTCTGAGTAAGTTTAATGCTCTCAGCTTGCACTGTCTTCTAACCGCTACCCCAGTGTTGTTCGAGCTCCACCAAGCAACAACCCAGTTATGGATGTGACCAGCTCTGACATGGCTTGCAACGTCAATGGAGGGACACCAAAGAGCTCTGTTTTGACAGTTGCTGCTGGATCATCTGTTACTCTTGAGTGGCACCACGGTGGCCGTGATACTCAGGCAATTGATCCATCGCACAAGGGGCCAGTCATTACCTATCTCGCAAAGGTTCCAGATGCTACCACCGCTACTAACCCAGCAAGCTTGAAGTGGTTCAAAATGTAAGTTGCTGTTGCTATGAAGAAGCTTATTTGCAAGTTGCTAACACAGTATTAGTTACCAGGACGGACTGAGCGGTGAGACCTGGGGCGTTGATAAGCTTGTCGCCAACAACGGCAAATACACCCACACGATTCCCTCCAGCATTCCATCAGGCGACTACCTGATTCGCTCCGAGATCATTGCTCTCCATGCGGCCGGAACATACCCAGGTATGTGTTGAACTGGCATTGAAAGTAACAATTGTACTGACTTGATTAGGTGCTCAATTCTACATGGGATGCGGTCAGCTTAGAGTTACCGGCGGTGGAAATGGTAAGCTCCCTACTGTTCATAGCAAGACGATTCTTCTTACTAACACTTACGATATAGCAAACCCACCAACCGTCAGCCTTCCAGGTGCTTACAAGGGAACCGATGCCGGTATTCAAATCAGCATCTACTACCCTAAGGTGACCAACTATATCGTCCCAGGACCTGCTGTCTTCTCTGGCTAGGCGGTTCTCCCTGAAGGTGTAAAACTAGGTTTGGTGCGGGGCATGGAAACCTGAGCTTTTTCGCCTGTTCTATCTTCCAGTTGATTAGTTCCTTTTTGTTGATGGTTTAAAGGGCATCCTACTACCTTTGCTTCACTCTTGTGTAAATATTGCATTATATATAATATACTTACTTACTTGTCTGTATACTACTTTTCCGCGAGCAAATGTACATGAGATTGTATCTTCGATATTGTGTTTTCACTTCCGTATTGCGATGTTGCAATAGTTGAAGTCTTGACCATAGGCCGGGAATGCGGTTACTGGAAATCTGGCGGAAAGTTAGAAATAGAATCCGAAGAAGTACGACAGGTTACTGGCCACTTCGCTTCACTGGATTCATATGGTACCTGATACGAACTTGGAAGGGGACCGGTTGCTTGAAAATGGTGAGTAAGAATGAGAAATCTGGCTCCCGTCTGTAACTCAAGAAAAACACGACCAGAATGGCTAGGACCATTGTTCTCACGGCACCAAGTAGGTGCGTTTATTGAACGTTGCAGTGCTCCAATTACGATAGCAGCGATTCCAAGCCTCTCCATTGCAGTGACGAAATACTGAGCGAGTTCCCTAACGGCCCGGCCAACATATGAACTTAGTGACCTAATAACCCAACAGTCATCAAGACATGGTTCGCTCACGCCATTCCCTTCGTGGGATCGGGAGACCCGCCAGTACGTTTTTCCCATTGCCCTGATACACAGCTAACATCCTGCCGGTAACATCCTGCCAGGTTCCGGATAGACGTAAGAATACAGGAAGAAATAATACCACAGTCAGCTGTCGTAAAGAAGCTAGCACGTGTCATTCTCTCCAATCTGAAAGTGGGGGTTGAACTGGAGTGGACTGTCAGCTAGCTGCGGCTGTTGCCAAAGCAACAAATGCCAAACCTCGGTCTACCACTGGCGTGCTTCAAGTAGGTACCGTGTTAGACTGGAGAACACTTGGATCAGTGAGCCCAAAGAAGTACCATATGGGCTATGTATTGACTATACAGGAAACAGTTCCTGGGATCTCCGACAAAATCCTATGTCTTGACTCAATGGATTGACACTGTTCAAAGCGCGCATAGCTAACGACAGTGTAACCTCTAATGTTACAAGTGGCTGCGGCGCTTGCGCTCTATCCACGGAGGAAACTGAACCGACAACAGGTCTGCTATTTGAAGCAAGAGAGACGGATAAAGGTACTGGCAAAGGATGGAATCGAATTGTATAACTGTGAGAATGAGAAGAACTCCAGCGAATACAATCCTTCGGACGGAGTTGAACTGTATAAAAAAACTTCCGTGAAAGGTAGTGTGTAGAGTAAGCTGTATCTCAATTGCAGCTCAAGCTTTCATACTTGCAGTAAACAATACGGCATAGCAGTAGGCATTCTGAAGGTGTTCGGCCCTGCTACTATAATGTTCTTTCCTGAATTGTGACCTCTTGCTTCGTTGAAACCCGTTCCGTAAATGCCTTCAGTTGGGTATGCTTGACCGTATAGAGGATTTTGAAGGATGATGATCTCTGAGTACCTCTCAATCGCTCGAGATACATGTTGGTGGGAGTATAGCTTGTGAGATCGTCAGTCAGTTGCCCAAGTCCTTGTTGAAGTTCTTGCTATCTCTACTGAGAGCGTCACCCAGCTTCTTCAGTACATCGGTTGAAATGTTCGTTTCCTCCTCGGGCTGGGTGTTCAGGTCCAATTCTCCTGCCAGTTCGGCTTCTAGAACGTGCACAGGTAAAGACTCCAGAAGTGCATCCTCAATTTTGAGTTTCTTTGCAGTCGGAAGCTCAACAGTTTCATCGTCCGCTTCGCAAGACCCGCTCCGCTTAACAGGGCCTTCTTTCTCTTCACGGCCAGAGGGTAGGACGTCGTAGCTCTCGCCAACTTGACCTTTAGCAAAGACATGTATCGTTGGAAACTCCTCGACGACCCTGGCAACAAGGTTTCTTCGAATGCTCTCTCCGCTATCCAGCGGGTACATCTGTGGTTTTGAATTTGCTGGCGTAAATGGTACCCCAAGAAAGAACTGTGGCTTCCCAACATCCAGCTTCTCCTTTCGTTCTTTAAGGGCATCGATCCCTTTGAAGGCCGACATTATGTTCTCATTCTCGGAAACCCTAGCCCAGAGTTAGTGCTCGCTCCTCAACTTTGAAATGAGAGCCTACTCTGATAAGATGCGTTCCGGTTTCACTCCCGGATTATCGCCATGGATCAACCACTCGGTCGTCCAAACAACCTTTCGCTTCTTCTTCCTACTCCAAATCAGCGTTTGCCAAGACATAACTGAAGCCACCCTCACGTTCCAGCAAGTCGAGTGTTGTTTTCCTTCGACCTACTCAGGCCTTTTGGTATCCAGACAATCTTCGTTCCCCGTGCCGTCAGAGCTGCGTCCAGGCCCGCCCTGCGCGACTTTTCATCCTTCTCCCCTTCCTTTGTGAGCTGTTCCTCCTCATTCTTCATAACTGTTCGCTCGATTCCGGCTATAAAGTTATAGTCTTGATTGAGAGCGGCTGGCGTTTCGAGCTTCGACTTTGGGATGAACTTGGTGGGATCTCGAATGCCAGTACATTGCGTGTATTGTTTGTGCTTCTTCGAGCATGCGACAGAGCAGCTTTTAGCAGAGCAGTTAGGGCAGGTGTATTTCGGAACGTTAACATTGCAGTATCGGCATAGGTTCGAGAAATCGTCAATGTCGGTCATGGTGTAAGGGGAGAGTTGTGAGAGAGAGTTTGATGAAAAAGAAAGGTTGAAAGTGCCAGAGGCACGCGAAAAATGTTGGATGAAGAAAGTGGTTCGCCAGGAGTTTCAGATTCGGTTAGACTAACTGGTTAGGCAGTGAATTGATTATCGGCCAGATAAGGCACTGGATCGATCCTATGAGCATTGACACATGCAGCCGAAGACTTCGTGGCTTGGGCGGTTAGTGGCGCTGAGGGTGAGATGCTCATTGCGTCAACGATTTTCAAGGGCAAATACACTACTGCGTGGTACCTCATCGGGCCCTGACCGGACAAGGAACTGGAATATTGAAAGCATCCGACACCTGACTGACCTCTTCGGAACACACATCAATTGCTCTGGACCCTCTCGAACAATTCCCTCCAATTCTTTCATCATCCACACCACCCGCAGAATCAGCAAAGTACAAGAATACCGGAACCCGCCCTCGCTTCTCTCTATCTATAACTTCAGTACCGTCGCCGTGGCTCGCCTTCCGCTTCTTCTTCTCACTACTTCAGTTCTCGCTGCCTTTACTCGAACATCTACCCGAGCTTTCGCAACCACAACCTCAGTATTTTCGTCACCGCAGACCGCTCAAATGTCTGCTTCAGTTCCACAATCGTTCTACGACCTCGTCGCAAAGGATGCGAAGGGACAGGATTTCAAATTCTCCGACCTCAAGGGCAAGCCAGTCTTGATTGTCAACGTTGCTTCCAAGTAGGTTCTATTTGGTGGGGGTGGGTCTGCGGGGTAGGCGAAACTAACGTTAAGACAGGTGCGGCTTCACCGGTCAATACGCTGGGCTTCAACAACTCCATGAGAAGTACGGTTCAAAGGGTCTTCAGATCCTCGGTTTCCCATGCAACCAGTTCGGTGGACAAGAGCCTGGTGAGGACTCGGACATCCAGTCGTTCTGCTCGTGAGTCTGCCAATTGCTTTGGGTCATTTCTTGTCGCTAACATTGCACTCCAGCTTGAACTATGGCGTTTCATTCCCCGTCCTCGGAAAGGTTGAAGTCAACGGAGATAATGCCTCACCAGTTTGGGAGTTCTTGAAGAACAAGAAGTCTGGCTTATTGGGCCTTAAGAGGATAAAGTGGAACTTTGAGAAGTTTTTGGTGAGCAAGGATGGTGAGGTTGTTGAGAGATGGGCTAGCACTTCAACCCCGGCCAGCCTCGAGTCTGCCATCGAGAAAGAGTTGGCAAAGCTGAACAAGTCGGAATTGTAGGGCGATGAGTTGGAAAAGGACTGGTTCGCTTTTTCGTCAAGTAGGCAAGGATGTAATGGAGTGTTTATGGCATCTACTTGCTAAGTACATTGTTTCAATATCAAAGTTTCCAGGTTCAAAGGGTATTGGCAGTGTGGTCGACAGTGATGGTGAAGTTACGAAGCAGTTATTTGGTTCAGCCGGCCAGTTGCTGGGTCCCGCATCAGTAATGTGTGCCCTGTTCACCGCATTCCAACCAGTCAGACTACAGTTGTGCTTAGGCCACTGCAGTCTCCAGCCGCATTCCAGATGGCTGATCGATGGATTCACGACAGTCAAGTTTCCAACCATCTCGCCGGACTTCAGAGCCATTTTGTTGCTTTGTGTTGTGCGTTTGTAATTGTCCACCACACCTACAAACCTACACAGTACTCGTAGTTAATTGAAGTAAACCAAAGATTCAGAACCCTGAAGTGAATAAGTAAGTAGAGTTGGAATGTACAATACTTGTGCCTACTTGTTTGGTAGAGCAGTTTGTGTTGGGGGATTCGACAGGATCTCTACAAGTACACGGGTCCACACGTACTTGTATGATATAACGGGTAGAGCCTCAACGGTTCAAACCGTACGATACTTATTTGTATGAGGTGTCCGGATGGTGAGCTCCGAGGCTCGTCATTGGTTGGTCCAGCCTGCCAAAGAGGTTCCGGCGGTCGCATTAACTGTTTTCATTAGCCGAGAACGGACGAGAGATCGAGACGTTACCTAATTTGGCGATGCATCTGTCTGAGCGACTGCTCTTAATTTCTTTCACCTTCTCACCTCCTTTCCCTTCTTCTTCTCCTTCTCTTCTTTATCCTCTTCTGCACTCAAACCACCGACTTTCGTTAAGTTTCTCGTCAATCGCTACCTCGCTTCACATCGCATCATTTCGTACACTTCCTTCACTCGAAATTCGAACCAAAAATGCGTTTCTCGGTTGTCACCATTCTCCTTGCCGCCAGCTCTATCGCTGCTGCCCAGAAGACCTGCGCTGCTAAGCCGTAAGTTTCCCCCGTTTCAGTACTTTGAGATTTGAAGGTTGGTACTAACATTCTCGCTCTAGTATTCTAGGTAGGCTTCAATAGGCCGATCTTTGCTGAATGAGCATTGTTTCTAACCCGTCAAACAGAGAGATGTCTCGAGACTACCAAGCCACAGATTGCCAACTGCGACGTTCAAGACTGGGAGTGTCTCTGGTAATACCGACTCCTTACCCAACGTGTTCGCTTGTGTATGCTAATTACTTCGATAGTGCCCGTCAGACAGACGTCCTCACCTGCTTCAACAACTGCCCCCAGGATGAGGGCATCCACGCCCAACAGGCCACTGTCACCGCCATCTGCAACGCTGCTAAGCAGGTCGCTGATAGCAATTCTCGTGCTTCTGAGGCCGAAGAGTCGACAAAGACTACCGCCGTCGCGAGCTCCACCAAGATCACTGACTCTCCAAGTCCAACGACCACCCCAACCGGAGACGAGACCGAGGAGGAGAATGCCCCTGCCACTGAGGAGGAAGATAAGGACAGTGCTGCCGCCCCTGTTGGTGTCCAAAAGCTATTCGTTGCCGGTGCTGCCCTTGTTGCTGCTGCATTCCTGTAAGCGTGTATCCTGCCGATATTTGATTATTCTGCTCGATACCCTTCTCTTTGGTTGGTGTTTACGGTTACCCCGCACCGCTATGGCTTGATGTGTATTGGGTTCTATTTTTTGTTTTAGCGATGGCATGTAATGGTTGATACGGAGTTTGTAATGGGTTTTCGGTGTTGTTGATTGAATAACGGCTTGGTTTATTGTCCTCTTCGATGTTTGTCGAGTGGGTGCTGCGGAATGTCCTGGATGGTTAGTTCTTGATTGTGTATAGAGATGACTATCATCTGGCAGGAAGCCCTGTCTCGTTTAATACAAGTATCTAATTGTCTGGATATCCTCTCCTTGGGCTTGGAGGTCACGTCGCACTCTTGTATCTTTGGCGTTGTCGGTTAATCGAGTGGGAACCTCGCAATATTGCAGTATTTGCCGTGGCTTGCAAAGGTCATGGGTGGCATATGTAGCGGTTCTACAAACTGTCAGAGGCTCTGCTGTGTCAATCAGCTGTGGATAGTTGGAAGTCAGCTATGTCGTCATATAAAGTCTTTCGACACAGCCTCATTCAGCCAGCATTTTCAACTCGGATTCATTCTCTGTTAATTTTTTTGGTGGAGGTTGAAAGACAGTTACTTTAGACCGCCAATGCCGGCCAAATTACTTTGATGAAGGGTTCATTACCTAGGTAGTGCTCCTCGGACTTTGCTTCCGGTGCGCGTTGAAGATGGCACAAACATCGTCTTGGGCCGGCTACATAGGACGTGGAGGCTCAGATTCAACTTTCGGCATTAAGACATCACTGTACAAAGTAACTAAGTAACTGATTGTAAGTTAAATCATACAGGTACTTCATGCGGCTCGAGTGCGTGTCGGCCCTTCTGTTTATGCTCACAAAGAATAGCTAATTTGCTGCCGCCTCGTTTGCATCATCAACTGCCACACAACTCACAAGGTCAATCCAAATCCCACAGCTTCCAGCCTCAGGCTCAGCATTGCTCAAACTCGAGAGCGAAGTCAGTCAGCCTTGTCACAACCACGCATCTGTTTCCATATTCCCATCGGTATCTTCCCTTTATTTCCACACCGAAAGGAAGTACTTAACGATCCGTCTATCGCACCAGTTATCTTAATTCACATTCCTGGAATCGCAGCCCATTATCCGCCAGCAGGCCGTTCCGCTTCGCACAATGCCACATTTCTCAACCCTACCCCCAGAGATTCACCTCAAGATTGCCGTACACCTCTCGGTCACTTCACTCCGCAACACATCGTACGTCTGCAGAGCTGGCCAGGTCCATGAAATATACAGCTGGGAGCTCTACAAATGGCTTTGCGCAGAGTTGATTCGATCCGTCGACTACCTTGGTATCGGCCGCGATGACGACAATCCCTTTGGGACAGATGGATTCAAGACACGGATGGCACGCAAGTTCTTCAGCAAAGCAACACCAGTCAGCGTTGAGAAGTTATTGCGGGTCCGGCTCACAGCGGAGGAAGCGCAGAGATTTGGGCTTTCCAATTTCGAATCACCTTCAGGCTTGCAGGTGCTGGGCAACGGCATGGAGTTCAGCACGGAATGGCCCAGAAAGTCATTCCTGGTGAGTTTGATGCTGGCTTGTATCAGACAAAAGTATCACAAGCTAGACATACTGCAGGTCTGCGCAGGTGAAGTTGTCAATCGGTGGTCTCCGCATTCGGCTGAAACACCAGAGAAAAAGAAAACAGTTGCAGGTACTGAAGAGCCCGAGACGGAGAAGGGCAATGATTCTGGTCAACAATGGAAGGAGCTTGGGCCTGATATCTGGAGAAGCCTGATCGCACAGCAGAATGTGTCTGCCGCCAAAATCCTTATAGAACGATTTGGCTTGCCCGTCGATATGAGAATTCTCCCGCCATTCCCAATCACACACATCTCATCCATCCAAGATGCAGAAGGATCTGCTCTCTGGACCCCTTTAATGATGTGTTGCCTGCTCGGTAAAAGCTACCTCGCCCGTCTCCTTCTCGACTCTGGTGCTGACATCCACGCCACTACCGATATCCCTCTCATGTCCGAAACATACACCCACAAGCACGACTTCAACCCCGTCCTTCTTACCATTCACACCTTCACGCCTTATGCGTCTCAAACTACGACGACCTCGGAGCAAACTGCCCGTACTCTATCTTCAAAGGCCGAGATTATACGCATGTTCATCTCCCACGGCCTCGATCTAAATGCACCCCAGGAAGGTCTTTTCCCATTGCAGGCTTGCTTCAGACACCATTATCGCGACCTTATCGACCAACGGCTTGTCAATACAGTTCTCTCAACGATGCTAGACAACGGCGCATCGCCGCAGCTTGCCTGGCCCAAAGGCTCGACCAGCCCATTACACCATCCAATTCACAACCGCAGTCCCCTCGAACGACATCCAGACCTTATCCGAACTCTCCGTTCGAGGAGGACGTATTTTCGAATGCTCTTGGAGGCAGGGTGTTATGTAAATGGTTGCAACAAGACTGGAAATACGCCTCTGATGAATGTAATCGGCGAGGCTATCATTGTCAAAGGACAGAACACCACGGATGTGGACCATCACTTTGTTGAGTTGGTAAAGCTTCTTGTTAGCCATGGTGCGGATTGTGAGGCTCGGAATACTATGGGTGGTCCGAGCCCGATCATGCTTGCGGCCGTGGCGGGTAGAAGGGATTTGCTGGAGGTTATGTTGGGTCAAAACGAGCTTGTGGAGAGATGGCTGAAAGATGATGCCTGGTGGAGGGAAAAATGTCCAGGTGTTATAAAGTGGTCGAAAACAGGTAGCCGTAGTGCCCCGGCGGGACGTCGAATCGGTTGAATGACTAGGGATGTAGCTTTCTTGGCTGCTTAATGCACTCTGGGTCTCTCCTGACGTTTATTCCCGGTAGGTTTCATTGCTGTGCTGGTCGAAACGAGATGTCCATGAACTTCAACTGCATCGCTCGTTGGGAGCCACAGCAAGGTCCGAAGAAAAGTCAGACGCAGATAGTGATCTACATGGAGTCCATCGTTCCGGGCTAACTCTAGAAGCGGGCAACGACCCCAAGGGAAGGAATCAGCCGCGGCACAAGGATGGGCATGCATAGACGGCGTAGTGGTGACCTCAGAAAGAAGGGCTGATATTAGTTAGGTGTTCAAGTAGTTCATGTAAAGAAATTGGGTTGTGTCACTTGTTTTCTAGACGAATCTCAAGTACTCTGACGTGATAAAGACATACTGGTGGGAAGAAAGTATCGGTTCAGAACAATAGTTGAAGAACAGACTAATTCGGTGCCTCAGGATGCTAGCATGCCGTACTGACTATCCGCATCCGAATCGACCTCCACTAGAATGACCTAAGACCTTGCAAGAACTCGACATGCCAAACGACGAAAGCATTCAAATCTCGCACCGAGTACCAATCCCATATCTCTATATTCCACAAACGAGCTTAACCCATCTTGACCTTTGTGCAAACTTTCTTGTCATCCAAGTGGACGTTCAAACTACACCACAGGTTAGCTCTCTCATCCTAATCATACCCCTCGAGGCTTCGTTGGGACTCTCAGATTGACGTACCGGTCTTCGACGAAATCGGAAGTATAAAAGGTGTCCGGTTCTATGATTCTGTGCTTTGCAGGAAGATCACTCTTGGTAAATGCATCCTTCTAGTAGACGAACCCAAGTATTAGCTTCGCTCATACGACGCCGGCCTGCCTCAACCTGCAGGCTTTGGTACGATTACTCACCTTGTTTGCTGCGGCCACTTCGCCATCCTGGTATTTCTTCCCGACGAGCTTGCTGGACCAATCTTTCTCGTTGTTGTTGGGCATTGTGGCGTCGGTGCTTCGATGATGATGTTTCGTTGGGTGTTGTTGTTGAGGAGAGAAAGTCAGTTGTGCTTGGAGGAACGGAAATATGAAGTGTGAAGAAGTAGTACCTAAGTACCTAGGTAGGTAGGTATGCAAGACATAGAATACGGTCCTCAGGGCTGACTGCCAAGTACAAAGCCCAGATGACGTCGACATCCATCATGGGAAGGTTGTGAGGCATGAGGAATCGGGAAGGAGCCCCCTTCCAAGAGTGTTTGTATGCCAGTCCACGCGAGCAACGTTGCAACGTTAGCATTTCCCATGTCGACAGTCTAAATCGTAACCACATCTCCATTGACCGGAAGACTCCACAATTGCTTTCTATTAGTGCTTGTATCTAAATACTTACTTAGATATGTGGTTGAGGTTCTGTCAGGAGTATCGGGCTAGCGTATGGAATGTTCGGAGACGATGGCCGTTGAATCCCTTGCATTTCATTTCAGCTTTTGCTAACGGCAAATAACCTAGATCGCCCGGTACCTGCTCAAGTGTAGGGCTGGGCTTGTACTAGTATGGTCCGCCAGAGAAACCTGCATTTCGTCCTCAACGATCGAAGTCGATATTTCTGAGTTTTTGAATGGTAGAAGTGTATATTCATGTAGCACTGCAGAACGTGCGAACTGTTGTGCAATACTCGTTGCAATCCACACCCTCTAGCCCCAAGAGCATCAATATTAGCTGTCGCCACCAATTTCCCTCCCAAGCTGCCTCTTAATTCTCGGGCACGGACTTGTAGGTGCCTCTTTTTGTACAACGTAGAAAGATGGCACTGAGTTTCAGAGTGGCTGTTATGTACGGTCCAGCCTGAGACCATTCTCCAATCAGCTTTGAACTTGAAACGGAGAGCATGATATGACACGATGCTTTACTGGGACTTCACATACTTCCATAGACCTTAATCTAACTATCGCGATGTGGTTCAGTAACAGCCGCAATGATATGTACTACTAGAAGCTAGGTGCTTGGGTTCTTTGCTGAAAATTGATGCTTCAAGCTTACGGATCGCAATTGAACGATGTACAAAAGTGGACCCAATAGAGTCTTTTTTCTGGAAATGTCTTTGTATACTTAATGCAAGTCATAATATTCTCCCTTCGTTTGGCAGCAGTCGGGGTACTCTTGGCACGTACGCGACTCGGTCGTAGCTCGTACTAGTAGAACAAGTAAGTACGAGCTTAGAGATAAGTATTGGAAATAAGACCATCGAATATTCGAATGTACGAAGAAGTAGTCTGACCCTTATTGAGGTGCAGGGTGGCTACAGGTGGTGGTTTCCTTTCACCGATGGGGTTGTCGCTCGCTATATAAACAATACGTACCATCTGTACGTTCGAATTCGAGAAGAGGTACTTTAAGTACACATGCACAACCGCATAGTATAATGGTTAATACTTGCCATTCGCCAGCTTAACTCTGTATTATTTCATACCTATCGCCAGTCGGCAGCCAGAGTGCTTAAGCGTACTCGGGTACGTTGATATCTGTATACCAAATCGCCCTTTTGATCATTCCGCTGCCAATCCTGCTCCCCAGATCCACGTCGAACATTGAGTATAAATCGTGCTGTGTCATGCATGCGCACAACTGTTCTCGAAGACTTCCCAAAATAGTCTGTTGTGACCTCTGAGGAATAAACGCCCAACGACCGCGCAAAATTAAAATACCATACTTATGCATGTACAATTGGCAAAACTGGCTTTGATGGCTAAAAATAGAAAGTAAGAAGTAGTACATGCATAGACTACCTACTTACTTCCATACATACAAGTAATACTAGTACATCATAAGTAGGTACTATGTACTGTCAGTGAATGAATACTAGATAAGTACCTACTTGCTTACTTGGTACTACTTCTGCAGATTCGGAGTGTATTAAGAAAGGAAGTAAAAGTAACCGGCCACTGCCATAGTACACTAACAAAATCGGCACGAGTATTTGCAATATATGGCAAGGGCATGCAGGAGGCGGTAAATCAATACTCAGTAACTACTACTATACGTACCTACTTAACTAGATAGTACGTTATTTAACTTACTTAGTACTTGCAGCACTTAAAGTATTGCTATTTCTTTCGGTAGGAAGCAGCTATGTTCGGCCTGAGTACTACCTGATATCAACCTTCCAGACCGCTAAAACTGAGGCCCGAGGGGTCCGACTAAAACTTACAAGCAACCTCATATATGAAGTACTTGGTCAAGTAAAGACCATACACTTGACGAACGTTTGCACTAACTATGTAACATCATACAAGTACAAGTATCCGTACCATGGGGGAAATTGACGACACCAGAACAGGCATCTCAATGTGTTCCATGCATTGCCCCAGACCCAGCACGTCTAGACTTGTCGTTTTTCTCAAACAAGCCAGGGGGTATGCGAAGCATCAATGCGCAGGCAACGGCACAAGATGCCGCTCCGTCTCGCATTCCATGTCGCATCTGGGATGTTCCGACTTACTACTGTACTTGCATCCGATTATTTGTGACAGGATTGTATTAGAGACGTTTTGCTACGGCTGCCTTAAGAACCAGGGTCTAAGTTGGTGAGTGACTCGGGCGTGACCCACCTTTTGGTTTCTTGGTTCTTTGCTCCAAGGAGAGTTTAGAGGCCCTTTGGTGGGAAAACAAACTTCCCAAAAGACTTTGAACAGGGCCTTAAGCACTGCCTTAATTAAGCCAGCCGTAAAGTCGCTGATGTTATTTGGTGGCTTGCACCAAGACAGTTTTGGTTGGCCTGTGACGGTTGCTGTGGTGAACTATTAAGGCGGCCGTAGCAAAACGTCTCTATTGTACGTATGCTTAAGTACTTAGTACTAGTACGTGTAGCCTAATGGGTGCGAATAGACCGAGGCGCGAAGTACAAGTATAATTTTTACTTGTAAAAAGTATTTGAGCATGCAAATGCACCCACAGATGAGATGTGCTGGACGCATATCGAGAGCTGCAACACATCCGGCCGCGATCTGCACGCTGGAGTGTGCGTGCTAGCAGTTATACATCTCAAGATGATATGAGATGTATGCTCGCAAAAACGGGACGCTGATTGACGCTTGGGATCTTCAGAACAATTTGGATTCCGCGACGATCATCAAGTTACAGCGGCTTTGTGGACGACAGACAACCCCAACGTTTGAAGCTTGTCCAAGGCGTTCTTGCCAACCTGGCGGCGAGTGGTTGCAGCTGTGGTACTTGTATGTACATCTCAAGAACAGGAAGAGGCGATACCAGTTGTGCTAGTAACCAGTCAGTAATTTGTAGCGGATCTGGACAAGATGGGACAAGTGCGGGCGACAAAAAGCATCGCGGAAAGAAACCAGCAACTTTCGTTGGATGGTGGTCGTGGTAAACTGGAGATCCACCCATGAGATGGCCACTTTTCTAGCAATTGCAACTGGCATCCAGCCCCACAAGGTAGTTACTTAATACACACAGTAATAGTAGAGTCACTTTACTCGTACATGTGTAGCAATGGGAACCCGTGATCCCTTCATGGTTCGGAATCCTCTACATGCCTTCCCTAGCGTAATATGATGGATATTGGCCTGGGTCGATTTGGTGGTCTATCTATGTACGAGTACAGACCGACACTTCCATTCCTCTGCTCCCCAGATCCTAAACGGCTAATGCTGACTGTGTGTACCGCCTGGTCGTCGGACCAATAACAGGAGACAAAGGGGGTCCGAAATGGTGTGGCTGCCCCCCTGATGCCGTTTTTTGTTGGAGTGTGTGTGCTCTGGTCGTGATGGTTTCCACATAAGACTTTCACACCCTCCTCCCATCTGGTTTTCTTCTCTTTCTTCTTCCAGCTCTTCCTCTTCTCCTCTTTCCGTCGTTCGTCCTCTCCAAAGCCCAGTCGTAGTGTTTATTTCTCTTCTATTTCTTTCAAATTGGTTTTCTTGCTCTCGATATATCGGTCAACACAGCTCTCGCACCGCACTTACACACCCTTCGCCTGCCTGTCTCGCTCTTTGGAGCCCATTCGCGCTCTCGACTGCCTTTCATTCTCTCTCTCTCTCGCAACCCGACCTTCGACCTCTCGACCTTCGCGTTCACAGCCGACCGATAAAACCTGACCGAAACCGACTTTTGCCCTTTTATTTACTATTATAACTTTCTTCCATTATCGCTTCGACTTTCAGTTAATCGCATTCGTACCATAATTTGCCTTCTTTGGAGAACCGCCTTCGAAAGACTTTCCGACTGCCTTCAAGTTTGTTTGCACATCGCGACCGCTACACATAGCTCGATCAAATCTGCAACGCGAAAGACCAGCACCATCAGTCTAGAAAGAAGAGGATAGACCTGAGCGAGCACACATATATCGAAACAAGGAAAAACAAACTCTGGACAGCAAATAATTCCTTCAGAAACTTCATCAGCCGAGTGTTGGTCAAAGTCTTCTCGATTACACCACAAATCGCCTCGCTCATATCTTATCGTGATTCCTTTGCCGCTCTTTCCCCGTGGATTTACCAGCAACAAGAAGTAAGCGAAACTCTTTTCTCTCTCAGTCTCGTGCCTTAAAAC
Organism: Ascobolus immersus RN42; assembly: GCA_003788565.2. Lineage (NCBI taxonomy): Eukaryota > Fungi > Ascomycota > Pezizomycetes > Pezizales > Ascobolaceae > Ascobolus > Ascobolus immersus. Next base: position 1,239,245 of record ML119645.1, on the reverse strand, counting down.
CCCCTCGGTTTTTTTTGCTCTCCTTTTCCTCACTTTTTTTCTTCCGTCCTTCCTTCTCTCACCTCTCCTTCCGAGAACAGTTCCTTCCCCCCTGGAGTGTTTGGCCTCTTGTTGTTCCCAGCTCTCTCTGAAAATACCTAAAAGACTCTAAATTCTCCAAAAATTCTTCCTGTCCCGAATCAGATTCCCTTGTATTCTTTCTCCTTCTATTACTTTTACTACTTCTCCTTCCTTCATTATCATCACATCATCGCCCGCAATCCGGAGTGTGGAATTTCAACCCAGATTCTAACCTGTGAGGAAAGAGAAGGACATTGCTTTGACATTCAGCTCAACAAAAGCCACAGCCCCTCACCGAGACCTCCTTCTTTCGGAAGGTTCATCGCTCTTCGCTCTCTCAACAACCAATACCATTAGACTTACCCGACTAGTACCAATCTGCTGCCACCTGCGTGCTGAGCACTCGACCGTCGACTTCCTTTGCTGATCACCTCTTCAAAGAAACGACTCTGGCCAGATCACCACCCTTCGTGGATCCTTTACTGTTTACTGCTTAATACCGCCTTCGTCATCTCCGTCCTCGTCATCTCCTCGTTACACTCTACGGTTTGCCTCATCCCGAGAGAGAGACACCTGTCCAATCACCCACAATTGCCCTCTCCGCCATCCGCCAGCCACTTCGACAACTCTTTTGTTTCGACTGCTACTGTTACTAGAGGCAATCCCTTTATCCACGAGTCAGCTTAATCGTCCCGTCGAGCCTTCGTTCTGAGTAGTCGTCGCTTTTGTTCTCCAACAAGTCTTCGTCAGCTCCGAACTCGCACGGCACCGTTTCAGCAACGCTTAGAATCTACTTTTGTGCTTGTTGAGTCGTCAAGCTTCCCCTCAGTACAACAACCCACACGTCTTTCTTTTACACCGTCTCAGAAGGAATGGACGCTGGCGGCCTCATGACCTACAACATGTATCAAGGAAACAACCCGACAAGCTTGCCCGTTCCAAACGGAGGATTCGGATCGAGGGGCAAGAATTCTCACATTCGCAACATCAACGTTCCAGTTGGCCAGCAACAGCAACAGCAGCAGAACGTTACCACTCCAAGAACTGCTCGTGGTCATTTGCTTGCAGGACTTCGAACCACCCGCACCACTCCGGCCCAAACCCCAACAGCTGCTCACCCAGCAAATGATGGCAACATGGGATTCGTGGAGTCTCCAAGGTATGCCAACTTGCCTAGGACCGCAACCTTTGCGCCAAAGACGGCCCGTGGACTTGGATTGAATACCTCTGTTGGCCAAGGAAGCCCGATGTCGTCTGGAAACATGCATCTGCCCTCTCCACAGCTTCCTAACCAGCCGGCCTCTTCTCCGGTTGACTACAAGATGCAGCAACAGCAGCAGCAACAGAACATGATGGGCATGATGAACCCGGCCGCCGGTTATGCCTATCTCATGGATCTGGCTGCTCAGCAACATCGTCTGCAGGCTCAGCTCCTTGCTACGCAACAGGCTGCTCAGCAACTCGAAGCTATGCAGGCCGGAGGACATGGAAACTACCAAAACTCGCCAAGCAGCCCTTACCCTCAGCAGATGGGAGGCAACTCGTTGCCCTTCTTCAACCAGGCAGTTACTGGCCAGTATCAGATGTACATGCTGCAGCAACAGCAACAATTGTTGCAGCAGCAACAGCAGCTTCAGTCCCCCATCTATCAGCAGCAGCAACACTACCAGCAGCAGCAGTACCCACAACATCAAGCCTCTGTTGTTACTCAGCGCGAGCCGAGCCCGCCTTTTGAAGAACAACGCGAGGCTATGGATGCTGCTAGCAACCGCGCCAACACCCGCTCTCGCTCTCCACCGAAGGTTGGCCCGATTCAAGCACCAAATCAGTCAGCACCAGCTCCACCCGCCGTTGCTGGCTTCCGTCGTCATCGCAAGGCTAGTTCATTGTCAAACTCCTTCAACGCCATGGGACTTGAAATCGACACGAACGGCCCAAAGACTTCAGTCCCAAAGCTTTCGGGTCTGCCTACTACACCAATGACGGCCACTTTCGCACCTGGCCATGCCAGCGGCACTCATCCGTCCCGTCAGCCACGTGGTCCACCACCGATTGAAGAAGTGAAGGCCAAGCCAACTTCAAAGATTGAGGGAAGTAAGAACTTTGCTTCGAGGCAGAGAAGACGTGCCGTCTTTAAGTTGGTTACTGCTGGAGCCGAGCGTAGAGGAGCCACACGGTCTGGAGCTACTGGTGGAACAATGACACCCGTTTCTGAGAACGAAGCCACTTACAGCTTTGATGACGGCGCGAGTTGTTCGTCCTCCTTGTCGGGAAAGAACAGCCATGCCAGCCTCCGTGTCGGAAACGAATCGCCAAAAGACTACAGCGGTTCTAGTGTTAGCGGTGATGAGGGTCTTGGTGGGAGATACGTGGAGATCAAGAAGCCTTCTGGTGGATTGAAGACTCCTCAAATGATTTTGGATGCTGCTGAGAAGAGAAAGAGCGCCATGTTCTAAGGGCTTTTTGTTTGGATGCAGGAATGATTTCTATCATTGTCTGTTGGTTTTAGAGATGGAAATTGAGGTTATTTGTTGAAATCACTTCCTGTCTCACTGACTGGTACCTTCTTTTCCGTTTCTCTCATTGATATGGTTGTTGTCTGGACGCTCTCGCGGGTTATATTTTCTTCTACATACTTCTTGATTGTCGGGTCGTATTTTTGTTTTTCTCACTATCTTTCTCGACACATGCTGCGGATTGTTGCACATTCGGTCTTTGACTGATCTTTTATGACTTCTGTTTTTTTCTTTCACTGTTTTACATTCTTGCCACTCTGGCACACACACTACGCTCGGCGCTAGTTATTCATGTCCATTTGTTGTTTTTCCTCGTTGGCTTTTCGTAAACTTGCATTTATGTTCGAGAATTTCTGCTTTCGAGGCTTCTGATTTATTTGCTATCTGATTTCTGCTACGTATTTTTACACTCATAAATGGGGGAGTGGTCTGGGGAATGATCACGGGCCTTCACATTTAAGTTATTTGGAACTGGAATTCGGAATTGAAAGAGAGGTGTCTTGGGCGAATTGTTTCTACACTTTTTATTTTATGTCGCTTCCTTCACCAACGTTGTCATCTTCCGCTCCTTTTCTTGAGAGCAGAAGCAAGCTTTGCCGATTATTCTCGGCACTTATCTAAGTATTTTCTTTTTTTTTGTTTTTGCATCAGATGGTTCATTACTTTACTCCTGGAATTGAAAACTGATTTGTCTGTACTGATTGATTTGTATCCTTCATGTGCCTGAGGTTGTGTCTATGCTCTTCATTATCGAACATTGTAACGTTGTTATGCTCATACTAGTACTTGAGTTGTGCCTCTTCTTCTAGGTCTCGAACCACCATGGTGCTTCTTGGAGTTGTTTGCTGGATAGTCTGTCTTATATTGTTCAGTTCTTAAGTATGCACAGTTTTCTTGTGGCCGATGTAAAGTTGACAATCCAATGCTAAAAAATTGTAACGTTGCAATTCAATTATTTGCGTTCCTCCGAGTCCTCATCGTCTGAACTTTCGACAGTCCTAGACTAGATAGTAACTTGCTGTGTCTTTTCTGCTTCGTAGATAATTTTCAACTGACGAATTATTGCCGGCCCGATCTCTTGTCCGTACGTGTAAAACATTCTCAATGTACACTTGCCTACCTGTTTATTTCTTGCCTCTTACCCATAGCACCCACGTAAAATAAAGGCAATCCTAAGAATCACACGGTACGTCTGCGCGCATGCGTATGTATGTTAAGATCTTGATCCTCTTTCACTAATTGTGTCTCACTCTTAGAGCCTTGCCTACGAGAGTGCCTGGCGATATGCGAGCGTGGGCCATGGGGCTCTTTGGTGTTTGTATACAAGAGTTATTTTTTACTAGGGAGGTTTGGTGAATTTCAATTGGTGGTATAAAGGCGAGGGTTCCGGGTCCTTCCTGTTCAGTTTGTGACTGTGCCGGATGCGGGGGGGGTCCTTCCTATATGGGCACTCCCAGCAAATCTTTCTCTGCGGGAAGACAAGGCCGAGTCTTTTCAGAGTCAAGTTCAAATCTATCAGTTCTTCCCCTCTATCCAGCAACAGCTTGGAATTCTGAGCACCTATACCTCCCATCTAGAGTCTGAAGGGGATTTGTTGTTCTCTGTTCAGGCGTCCAGGTACTGAGGTGTTCAGCCCGTGCTGCCTTCCCTTCCTGTCTCTTTCCTTTGGTTCTATTTTTTCCTTTCACTCTCTGCATCTCCTCTCTGCATCTCGCAACTCAGAATTTCAAGAAACACCTTCTTTTATTCTTTTACTTCCTGGAAGCCTCTTGAACGTCAATGGCATCCATTCAGGACCAAAACGCCCCGCTCACACATCTCACACCAACCATGAAGCGCTACACCAACGTAGACGACATCCCCACGCCACCGATCAGGCCCACTACTGAAAGAGGTCCGACGTTTGATGGACTCTGGAAGCGATCCCTGAAAGGTAAGCCGACTTTGGTGGCTTTTCCTTTTTGCCCAGAGCCCCGCTACACGTTTGCTGACTGCCTTTCCTGTGAAAAGACTTCCAGGAAGAAAAGAAGATCGCCTCACGTTCAAACTCAGTAGCTAGCTCTGTTATCGACGCCGATGAGAAGCCGCCTTACGATGATAGCTCAGTCGGTCGGCTCAGTCAGACGACTATCAACAAAGTCCAGGAGAATGGAAAGCCCACCACCGGTGCCGGAGGTGGAGATGGGAGAACGCAACCTTCTCGCAATGCTTCAGGCGAAAGCGATACCTCGCTGTATACCGATTGTGACGATAGCTTTGGCGGTGTTTTGCTGTGCCCAGGTGCTCTCGATAAGAGCTCTCAGCCTCTCATGGAGCAGTCGGAAAAGGCCAATTGTGACGAAGCCAAAAAGGAACTTACTCATGATGCTGTCACACTCGAAAGACGCTCCTTGATGGATGATAAAGCTAAGAATGGTTACCACCTCCCACAAGCCTCATTGTTCAGGTAACACTTACCTCCCCCTGCTTGAAAAGCCACCTCTGGAGAATACCTCTAACGACTGGCTGCCTGCATTCTTATAGTGAGAGTAAACCAACCTCTCCATCTTCCGTACAGATCACTGAGAAGGGCCTTCGCTCCGAGCAGCTTGACGCTTTCAGGCTCTATAAGAAGCACAAGCCAACCTCTCATCATCACCGGTATAACCTGCCCCCCTTCCCATGGAAAGTTGGAATGTACTGATTGCGACCACTAGGAATACAGATGATGTTTCTGAAGAACTGAGCAAGTTGGTATCCTCGGAAGAGTTTAAGAGGTAAGCTGCTCATCCAGTTACTGTCCTTTTACCTGTGTTCTGCAGAATTCGCTAATGCAAAGAGTACTAGAACTCTTTCAATTGATGGCGACTGCTCTGATAGGAATGTCTCTTCTCGTGGCTCGACGTTGGATGAAGGCCCCATCGAAAGCATATCCGCCCCCAAGTACAGTAAGGAAGATTCCATCGGCAAGGAATCGACCCGCCAGATCACGAACATTCTCGCCTGTGCTGGGTCATTCCCAAGCTCCTACCCAACAACACCTGCACGGGCATTGGTTCTCCCAGTCGCGTCGACCCCCACCAAGACGGTCCGCTTCCAGCTTCCGGAGGATCACATCGACTCGAGCTCGTCTACTACCGAGGATGAAGCGATAAGCGAGGCAAGCGAAGAGTACGATAACGATACCTTCATTATGTGGCTGTTGAGGCATGCAGGGAACTTAGTCCTGAAGCACATCATTCTTGGTGGTCTGTTGACCCAGGTTGTTGTTGTGGTTGTCGCCGCTGTTTTTATGTGCTGGTTCAAAGGATTGTTGAACTGGTGTGGAGTCTGCGGCCTCATCATGGATATGCTTGCATAAAGCACGATATTCCTGCTCATGAGTATGATATACGGTGAGCGGCTTGTATGCAAACTTGATAAAAAGCTCGAGCTCTAACAGAAATTATTTGTCTTGTTGCTTTGTCATATCTCGAATCAGAGGATGGAATTTATGCTGCTTTACAAAGGGCCATTTAAGGATTTGCTTGTACTTTATATTTTACTTTGTTTTCGGATACTGTTGCTGGAGTTTCTTTTAGCTTACCAAGTAGGTACTTAGTACTTTACAAACGCTATGATAAAGTTGACTGGCAAGGAATAAGTACTTACTTAACTTACTTAAGTATTCTTATCGAGTACGGTAACAACAAGGTCGGTGTTTGAAGTGTTGCAATCTGTGCCTTAGGTGTCCTAAGACTAGCACGTGTCTAACTATCCCTATAGCAACGCCGACTCTTTCTCTTCAATCACAGTGTCAGGCGCGCTCGAAAGCATTTAGAGTAGGTAGGTTAAAAATAGCCGGAATGAAAAAGCAGATCAATACATCTTTATATTAGAAAGTACCTATTCCAAGCGGACGAGTACGTCTTGGGGTAATAGGGTGCACAACGAAGCTGGTCAAAAGTATTTACAAGAGAAACGGAGCAATCGGCGTCCAATGAAGAAACCAGCGATCAAATGCAGAAGGGGCATATTGCTAGGGAAACAAGGAGTGTACATCATATAAGAAACAGCATGACATTATGGATATCCGCTTTGCATTAGCGCAGCAATCGGAATACTGACCGAAACCAAGCCCATCATAAAAATAACTAAAGGAACAAACAGAAATCAGAGATATGAAAATGAAGAAAAACTGGAAAAGACGATAAAGGAAGACAAGCACAAGACGCAAAAGACCAAGCCCCAAGCCATATTTGTAGAAGTAACCAAAGACATACGTAGCGTGCCTTTAACCTCTCACAAACTCATTTGGCTCCCAGTAAAGATGACTTCATGTTCTCCAGTACAGCGTAAAGACAAGCACAACGAGTACACGTTAAGAAAGCAAATAAAGACTCCAGATGAACTTCTCTTGTAAGTCATCCTGGCCTCCAGCAACTCTACCTTTGCTGCTAACCAGAAACTCTACGACATTCATACCTGGTACGAGCATGATTTGTGGCACACTCTTTGCACCTTCAGCCAGGAGATGAGCCGGGGCAGGTATGGTGTGGACGGCTCGACCATTGTGAAGAACTGTAGACGATGGATTGCGTGAGCGAGCTTTGGTGGTAAACTTGTGGTGGATGTGAAGAGTGTGTTGGAAGGGCGATAGGACAGTGGCAAAGTTTTGTATGAGCTTCGTTGGGTGACCAGGGAACGTCATGGACCAGCTTCGGTCGGCGGTGGTGAGGGTGACCTGCTCTACGAGACCATCGGCAACGGCTGAATCGTTGTTAGTACCCATATCCCAGTTACTGTATGGGGATGTAGATATGCACTTACTGTGACCAGATGGGCGGAAACGTATTATTGGCTTGACGAAGGGATGAGGGGCGGATTGTCGGATTTGTGGTTGTGAAGTTGGCGCATTGCTCGGTAGTATAGGCGTCCCATGCGTGGGTGTAGCAGTCCGCATACGCAGTGTGACATCTTTTTCTCTCGATGGAGATATGGAGGTGCGAGAATACTGGGGACCTGACGTTGGATGTTGCATCATGGGCGTCGGCGCATTGAAGACTTGCTCATTGCTTGGCCTAGCCGAAGGCGATCGATATGGGTTGAGAGCGCTTCCTGATCTGTAGCTCTGCCTGGTAGCAACGGGCGTGCCAGCTTGAGAGTCACTTTGTATCGAAGCTGATCGGCCATTCACTGCAAGTTGGGGGGTTGAAGAAACGTGACGGCTATATCGTGGCGATGGTGCCGCTGTGCTCTCTTCGCGTTCTGGCGATTCCTCAATTTGTGACTTCCGTCCTCGTGCCGTCAACTTTATGCGTGGAGGCGGCCGGTCGTCTCTCATGGGTGGTAGTGTAATCTTTGCTCCGCTAGGCTTGTCAATGGTCGGGTATTTCACTCTTGCCTCAGCGATGCGCCTCAGGAATTCTCCCTGTGATGGTGTAAGCGGCTGACGGACTGCAAGGTGAAATTGAAAGGCAACATACCTCTAGAGTTCTGGCATCTTTGACAATAGCACTGTCCTCTTCATTGAATGTTTCCGCATTGAACCTGATTAAACGAATATCCCTTTCAAAAGCATCCCAGGTAGAATAGAGACGCTTCTTGATTTTTGATTTAATCTTGTTTAGAGATATGGGCTCTTTGATCACTTCGTAGTATTCTGGATAGTCTTGCTTGTTTGGCGTTGCGTCAAACATGGCACTCAACGGCTCGTCGCTAGAGGTGTGTTAGAGTAAGCTGGGTTTTTTTTAACGTGGAGGGCAAGCAATACTTTTCATCTGTCAACGTTCTCACTTCTTCCACGATGGTGAGCTGAGCACGGGCAAGGATATCTCCTGAGATGCTGGCCGGTCCAGGACTCAAGTGTTTGGGTTCGGAGTGTTCCGCCTTCACGGTCGGATGCGACTTCAAGAACTCCTCAGCGATTTGCTCGAGTTTGGTGGCATCAATGGCGATTTGACTCTCGGACTCGTTGTACAGTCGAGCATTGGCAGCCATCTGTTTGATGTCTCCCACGACCTCTTCGAGACTGCCGTAGTGATCATTGTCAAGATACATCTGTAGACGTAGATGTTAGCAACGAGTCTCTGCGGGCTGGCAGGGACGGGGAGACAAACGCGAATGTCGTCGAGACATATTGGCTTGTCGATCTTTTCATAGTAATCGGGAAAGTCGACCTGGAGCACAGCATTAGCTTTTAATGTCGGCCTGGAAGAGGGAGGAGTTCGAGGGTGTCGCGTACTCTGCTGGGGAGTTGGATGAAGTTTTTGTTTATTTTGCGGTTTCTGCAAAAAATGAGAGTCAGAATAGAATTCAGTGAGGGACAGGCGTGCGTTGGTTCTAAGCCTTACCGATCTTTTTGCGCATTCAGCGTTTGCAGTAACTTGGTGCCGACCTCTTTAAGAGACGGAGCATTGCTTGAGTCCTATGGCGCTCGTATAAGCAAGTTCCTTCGAAGCCACCATCTCATCCGCCTCTTCTGCACTCCACTTCAACCTTACAACAACAACCACCGCCTCAACAACTCCAACGACCCAGAACACACCAATCTTCGACGCAAATCCCATCGGAATCACAGCAGAGATACTATCGCCGCCGACATGATCGCTTCCGGGGAATTCTCTGGGGGGATGGCTTACCGACTGGCGTCTCCTCTTCCGTGAACGAGAGTCCAACTCTGGAGATTGTTGGCCGATGGCCGCTTTGCGCTTATCCATCACGACCAGGACTCGGCTCGGGAGCGTCTACCTATCAACAGACCGACCGCAAAGGCGTGAGACTACCGGGGCTATCCACTAGTATCGACGCGAAATTCGGCGTGTAGATTGATGAGGAGGTTTGTTCGATTTCGGCACGGTTGTGAAAGGGGTTTGGAACGCCGCAATGGGTGGGTAATTGGCGGATTTTTGGACGTCTCAACAGCCAACAGAGGTACCGCAAGGAATGGTTTGTAGAATCGGATTCAGGGACAGCTGTTAGGCGCAAATCGAGGGGACGGAATCCACGCTTCGTCGGTCTCAACGGCGGCTTTCGATGGTGTACGCGATTCTGCTCAGATACGGATATGATCAAAATGTTGTTTCAATCTAATCACCAAATGTGGCACGTGCGGACTTTCTCTGGGCTTGGCCTTTCAATTCAAATCCTGTGTTACATAAGCCCCCCATCTGTTTACACCCTCTCTACACTGACACCCGCTTTTGCTTCCCTCAACTCAACCCCGAAACAGAACGCTGCCATCTCGAAAGAAAGCGACAACAACAGTGGACGTACGCGTTTCCGCTCTCCATCAGCCCGACCAGCATCCCTACCCTCCACCTGTGCGAAACAAAGCAACATTGCCTACTAAACCCACCCCTCGCATCACTGGGCTCAACCCCACACGCCATTATCCTCACTCTCCTCCTTCTCCTCCGACCCACCTCACAACCAACGAATTTGTGACGGAAGCCACTTCTTTTTTTTTACTGAACCGACAAAGGATACGCTACTCGGCATCCTCTACCTACCCTACCTTCCGCCGGGAATACAACAATGGACAAGTCATCGGCATCCGCTCGTCGCCCGCACCCTCTTACCGACGCAGAGAAGAAGCGTCTAGCCAAATACGAAAAGAACATTCAATACTCGGACAGGTGGGCGCGCCGATGACACTTCTTCAGGAAGCTTATGTGCTAATACCAATGTATAGATATTCCGACAAGACCTATGAATACAGGTTGCTGCGCTCCTCCTTCCTAACTTTTAAAGCGAGCTCCGACTAATGCGACCTACTTAGACACGTTACTCTTCCCCGTGAAATGTTGAAGGAGATCCCTCCAGATTACTTTGATAGAGAAGCCGGTACACTGAAGCTTCTGTTGGAGGATGAATGGCGCTCATTGGGTATTCTCCAGGTATGGTTTTGCGGCTATCCACATTTGAGAGTTGGGATTTAACGAGTGCTTAGAGTCCAGGATGGAGACACTATGAGATCCACCAGCCAGAACCTCACATTCTGCTATTCAAGCAAGTCAACCTCAACGAGATACTCCAGAGTTTTTGTTTTCTAACTGTGACAGGCGTCCAAAGAACTATCAGTACAACCCACATCAATAAAGACGGAACGATCACATTTGCGACATTTGCATAGTTTTACACGGCGTTAGCGGGGATCTTGTCTTGACGTACTAATATATGATACTCTTTCTCGTTGCAAGACCAAGCGCTCTCTTCGATCTCTTTTGGTTGTCGGTTCTTCCTGCGGCAAACCGAAGCTCGCATTTGTTTGGATGTACCTGCTCAGTATTTCCTGGTCTCTGTTTGTCTTTCACGGTTTATCGTCATATACTGGAGCGTCGTCACCTTGTTGGTTGCTTTTTGCTTTGCTTCGACTGCTCTAAAAGCTGTACACAAGAGTACCGGCCATAGGGTGGTTGCGGATGCATTTGACTGGAGGATTATTTGTTGGATTGGTTATATGTTTCTACCGAGCGAGGGGTATTAATAGGAGGCAGCGGAAACTCTACACCGATGTTGCCTGGCGTTTGGCTTTTTTTGCACAATGGCGAAGGAGAGTCGGGAAGGATTGGTTTTAATATTTTGCAAAATAAATAATAATGGATTGCCCTATTCGCTAGTAGCTAATATTTGAATTCTGTACTTCTACATGCTGCTACAGGCGTCTTCGTGCGAACTGTGAGAGTTTGCTGGACCCCAAATGCTCGTATCCAGCCCTTTTCCTAGGTCACGAGTGCACTGTCTACTTACTTACTAAGAAGTACTTAAGTACATGCAATTGCGCCTTTTGACTTCATTGCAAGGGCCGGAGTTTCCTCTCACCTAATTCTTATGTAAAGCCTCGCGTCGCATTCCGTGGCCCGCCAAGGCCGTTTGGCACGCTAGGGTTGATGGGTTTGCATCAGAAGGCGCGAACACTTGAACTCTTCTCAACTCTTCTTCAAACAACCTCTGGCTCTCGACCAAACTTGCAGTCTAAATAGTGTCGGAATTGATAGTCGCTCTCAGTGAAGGACAATAAAGCTTGAAACGCAAGCAGAACCAAAGAACTATCCATTAGAAGATAGCTGCATCACACAAGATGGACGCACGCGATATCAAAACGCACGTCACTAATCTTGACAAGGCCTTGAAGGAAAAGGCACCAGCCGGGACGATCATAGACATCCTCTCATCGTTGAAGAAAGGCGTCGTGGCTACAGAGAGCGTATTGAGGGTACGTATGATGGAATCTCGGGCGGTCATGCTCGTATTTTGCTTTTCCCTCCCTCATCTTCTTCTCTTCCCTTCGCCGTCGTTTGTTGCACTTCTGAAAGTCAGCTGGGGTTGCGCTGGTCGCTAACATCTTTATTTGCTTGTAGGAAACGAAAGTCGGAGTCGCGGTCAACAGATGTCGACTTCATGAGGACAAGGCTGTCGCTCAGCTCACGAAGGAGATTATCATGAAGTGGAAGAACGACGTCAAGAAACCCGGAGCCGCCAAATCTCATGGTTCACATGGTTCACATGGTTCGAAGGATTCAACGCCAATCAAGTCGCCATCGACATCCACCGCTTCCGCCGCAAAGTTTACTGGCGACATCGAGAATCGCTCCAAGGACAAGGACGGGGTGACCTATAAAATCTACGGCGATTCTGGCAGAGATAATGTCATTGGCATGTTTTACGACGGCTTGGTGGTGAAGACGGATGCCGGTAAGTGCTGCACTCTCGCCGATAGCAAGTTTCAAGCCTAACATGTCCGATCAGGTCCACAACATGTCCTCAAGAAGGCCGTCGAAACGGAGAAGGCAATCTTCGCTCAGTTCAAAAAGCTTGACTCCAACTACAAGTCGAAGGCTCGCACCATCTTCCTGAACCTCAAGGATAAAAAGAACTCTTCACTTAGAGAGCGTGTCCTCTCGGGAGAGATATCTCCGGAACGTCTTGCGACTATGACCAATGCTGAGCTGGCCAGCAAGGATCTTCAGCAAGAAATGAAGGCTATCCAGGAGGAGAACTTGAAGAACTCAATGGTCGGCAAGCCAGAGAAGTCTGTCACCGATCAGCTCACTTGCAGTCGCTGTCGTCAGAAGAGGGTTTCCTATACCCAGGCTCAGACCAGATCCGCCGATGAACCGCTCACTACTGTAAGCCCCAGGTCTCTAGTAGTGCATTGCCATTAGCTAACAGTGATAGTTCTGCGAGTGCGAAAACTGTGGCCACCGATGGAAGTTCTCATAGGTTGTCTTTCTGAGTTCGGTATGGCAATCTACGTACGCACCTTCACTTCTATCTATCCTTATCCTCTGTATTTTTATCGTTTTTTCGTAAGTAAGTGCGGGCTGTGCGGCGAACACGCTTACTCTTTTATTTTTGTTACCGGCGTAGAAAGGGTCAACTTGTTTTCTGTTTCTGCTCTTTAGGTTTCGTACTTTCGTCAGTTTAGTTGGATTTGCCCTGTATCTCCCAGCTTACGGTTACAGAGTGCAATTTCGGGTGGTTGTACCTCTGGTGAATGTTTCTATGGTCTCTTCTTTTCTGGGCATACTGGTTTTCTTTTAATAACATTGCGACGATGGCTCGAATGGTAAGTAGCTTTATTTTTGATGGGACGGGAGTGGTATGTTTCTTATGTCTGGTTGTTCTTTCATGGGGTTCTTGTTTGATAGATTTTTCTTTTCTCCTTTGCCCTCTTTCTCCTTCTCCTGCGACGATGGCCGATGGGGAATCCATCTTTTCTGATCGGTTTAAAAGAGTCCTTTTCCAGCTGCTTCAGCCTTGGGTTTCTCCCCTCATTAGCACCTACTTCTGACACCTCCTGTGATCCGTCTTTATGAAGAATGTCAATTAATACTTGTTTTTGAGGGAAATGTCCTGCATAGTAGCACATCCAAGGTTCTTCCACATTTGTTTCTCTACTAGTATGCCTGATGCTTTATTCACAAACATGATCCTAGCAGTTCCTACTATCATCAATCTCGGTCTGTTTTGGAGGATAAACAGCTTAGAACGAAAAGTGTTGGCTGGTTGTCATGTCTAAAGCAATCCACCACAGTTGATTGTTTGTCGCCAAATCTTTTCACTCACTGTTCAACAGAACAACTCTTCCCCTCTTTCTGTTTTAACATTCGACCCTTGACACCTCAGCACCAGGATTCAACCAGCATTTAGGCGGTTCGGCTGCCTAAGACGGAGAAAGTTTTGTGGGTTAACGAGAAATAGACAATGTCGACTTGTCTGCACTTGTCAATCCGCGCCAACCTCGCAGAGCTGCCGACAAACCGGACCGGCCCCGAAACAGACTCCGCCAAAGGCACCAAAGATATACAGAGCTCCGTCTCTCAAGAGAAGGCGGCTTTTGGTGAATCAGTTCTCGGACCACTCTCTCAGCAACCTGCTCTAGACTGCATGGACACCACCGTTCTTTCGCCCTCCATACAGACGCCAGTTACCCGACTCCTCGATGGGCATCACGAGGTTTTGCAGAAGATCACGGCCTTGGTTCCCTTCGAGGATGAAGAGGAAGAGATTCGACAACCAGTGATCAGTCAAACTTTCATTCAGCCAATGGATGAAGACGATGCTTTGGCATTGCATCCGGCCTGTGGAATGACGTTCGCTCCCACGCAAGAAGGGTATGTGCCGTCCAGCTTATCATCCTAACCCCGCTCAGTAGCTAATATCGGTTCAGGGCTCGCCTTTCGGTCACCCTGCCTGGCGATAGCGTTTCGTGGTTGGCGATTGAGAACCGCTTCGTCGTCATGTCTTTGATCCGCAAGGACTTCTACGAGCTCAAAGTTGTCGGCAAGGTCTTCCCATGGGTTGGTGATCTATTCAATCTGAAGTATACCAAGTCTTCTATTGTCCAAATCGCGCCGGGTAGCAGATTCCGCGGATTGGACGGGGCTGGGATCGTAGTCCACGGCATGGTACCAATACCAGTGTGCTTGACGGAGGGTCATCCAACGATGATCAAGTGTCTTGTCGTGGACGAGCTCTTCCCAGGAGTACCGTGCGGCGCCCCAATTGAGATGGTCATCGGAGCAGACTATTTCATCAATACTCAGATTGGTACTGCAAGCCTTCCAAAGAGCCCAACATGGCATCTTCGCAATATTATCCCACGAAAGCCCGCTGCGGTGCGCATTCAGAATGGTATTATGGCCATCGATATCTGTGAGCATATGCAGCTCCCCTTCGGCCAGAACTTCAATCCAGTCGAACGAGAATTCCGCAAGCGAAGCGTTGGAAAGTCTCATGATCCTAATGCTCGGCTCACCCAGGCACAAAAGGACGAGATTGTCAGAAAGGTGCAAGATCTCGAGGCTCGGTTGGCTCTGGAAGGTCGGGAAGGAGACGGTGCAAGTATCCATCAGGGATTGAGTATTGCTTTCGCCTACCAATCGTGCCTTAACAGAAGCATGGACTTGACAACAGCTGGGAAGCTTCTCACATTTATCGCATCATCTGCCGGAACCAGATACTGCAACGAGATGGCTTACTATGTTCATGACAGACGCGACCTTGTCTGTGCCGGTCTGGCTATCTACTATGCCCTCCGTCTCCGCAGCAAGAATGGCTTCTACTTTGAAACTCTCAAAATCAATACAACCTCATCAATTCTCGTTGATGACATGACAAAGAACGTCCAAACTTGGCACCGTTCCAACTACTGTCTCCCCAACGGTGATCCAATTCCAGCAAGAGCAATGTACGCATTCCTCGTGGAATATGCCCGTCTCGAGAACATCACCGTCTTGTATGCTCTCGTTGGAAAGAGTGAGGCTTGTCAAAAGGTCGCCTGTTACCTCACTACTAAGGCTAATGAGCTTGCACTTGACGGCGCTGTCTACAAGACCGACATGGGCGACCTCACTGAGAAGGATAAGCTGAAGCAAAAGACAATGCTCTCCAAGAATGGCCATAGAGCTATCGTTATTGAGAATGGAGGATGTCAGTTGTTGGATGCTCCATTGGGACTGCGTTTCAAGACATACGAGTTCAGGTAAGTCGTCCTCGTCCCTTCCTTTCAAGCAGAGATCCGACTTGCGGCCTCAAAAGTGCATAGTATAGTGGGAAGGATGATTACTGACAAAGTATTGTCTAGAATTCCAATCTGCGAGTATGGAAAGGCTCACCTCCGGAAGAAGGTCGAAGAGTTGGGAAAGTCCACTGGTGTTGACAACTCTTCTCCTGCCTTGGGAAATATTAAGGCTTCTATTGATCAGGAATTGCCATCTGTCGCGCTTGCGTTGCCTCATTAGAATCGACCAATGACCAGAGCCGAGCTTCAGAAGCATATCGAAAACAACTACTAGGCAGTTGTCTTTCATGTTCAACTATCTATCAAAAAAGGGAGAAATAATCTCTAATCAAATTACCAAGGGGACTGTTTCTTATATCGGATGGGAAAGGTCAGTATATCTACACATCCTTCCGCCTGAGGTTCTTCAGCTAACCGTGTGCAGTATCTTATCTGACGAAGGTCACATGTATTAAATGTTACGGTGGAAATGCTATATATCGCTGTATATTTCTATCACTTATCAGCCTGTGCGAGTGCTGTCGGTACTTTTTTTGGTTACTCAACTCCAACTTAGGTTCTGATGCTCTATGCGGTCTGGTGACTAGTAGGCAGTTATTTTCTATGGTATTCTCTGTGGGAATAAAGAAGTTTTTTACGGATTAGTTATCTCACTCTGCTCATGTTCGAGTCACTGTGGTGAGTAAGTACATACTGGAGTGCTATCCGGGGCTGTGCGGTAGTCTACTGTCCCAGTGTGCTTCTTAGTTGATGTGAGGTGAGAAGTATGCCTGGTCACTCAAAGTCTGTTGCCTGTTCCCATGTTCAACAATTTTAGAGGCAATGGCGCTCGTACTTGTAGCAATACTACTATCCATTTTATTCTCTAATAGCAACCCACATTTATCCGGGCAGCTTTTTAGGCGCATATTGCGTTTAGCATTATTACTTTCTGTGACCTTAAGTAAGTTAAGAATTGAGCAGACGTCGCTAGACGACAAAATTACTTGCAGCTGGCTCGGCGATCACATCTGCTCTATTTCGCGCGGTCCAAGACAGTTCTTACCACATCATTTCGTTTACCATTGCTTTGTGTACGGATTTTTTTCTATCCACGCCAGGCCGTCATTACTCGTACATACTTGCACTTGCATATCAGACAAAGTTAATAATCTGCTGAATCAGAGTCTCCTGCAGGACCCTTATACCACTCGCACGTGGACAGCACGTGTCGCGTGCAGTCAACGCTCATTGGCCACACCCGACCTTCTGTTACCTACATACGCATCTCCGACACCTGCTCAATCAAGAACATCAATACCGCATTGCAAGGGGTCTGATTCCAGTTGGATGGAGCCATACTTTTTGGCTGAGGTTACTGAGAGCATCCCTCGATACATGTGGGTGTGGTGCAGGATTCCGGTTCGTCCTCATGCTTTCATGCAGAAGTAACGTTCCAACGACTACCGACATATTTGAATGATGCAATTTGATTCAGTTACGGGTCAGCAGGAGAGCAGGAAATGTACGGAGTACTCGGAGTGACGGTCAGAATCCTCTCTATAAACATGGTAAGTATCCCCGTGGTTCATACCCTACCTTCCTATTTTACAACAACTTACAGAATCCCCTTCCAGCACCATGAAGAGTAACCACTTTCTTTCTCTCCTTCTCACCTCCCTCTCTTTCACTGCTTCAACAACTGCACATCCGTCAAGGCCAACCAATGAAGCACCACTAGCGACTTGCAGTACCTCGTCTTCCTACAAGGTCTCTTACAACTCTCTTGCCGGCTTTGGTCGATTATCTGGCCGCATCCGCGACAAGTATGGTGACACCGTCTCCTTTGGCTCTTCTCTTGCCATCGAACCTTCTTCCTGGCGTTTGGTCCCCACCCAAAGCACTTCCGATAGACCCAAAGGCAAAGACAGCAAAAAGAAGAAGGTATATACGGCAAGCGCCTACCTGCTCCCCGATCGAGGCTGGAACACCAACGGCACCATCAACTATCAGCCACGCCTTCACAAGTTCCAACTCACCTTCGACCCGAGCGTAAAGTCAGGCTCCAAGCCAAACTTGATCTGGACGTACCGGGATACGATACTCTTGAAGGATAATCTGGGAAGACCATTGACCGGACTGGACCCAAACACGAGCTTCAACCAAACTGGATGGCCACAGCTGCCAGCTAGTACATACACCGGAGATGGCTATGGCGGTGAAGGGCCAGGTGGAACACGGGTTGCCATTGATCCTGAAGGATTGGCTCTGGATGGAAAGGGCGGATACTTCATATCAGATGAGTATGCCAGCTATATTTACCGTTTGTTGCCTTTACCTGCCTCCTGAGAATACTTTCTGACCCTGAGCATAGATTTCGACAAGACCGGTACGCTCAAATCTGTTACTCTGCCTCCAGACTCAATTATTCCTCGTCGTAAGGGCGTCGTCTCCTTTGCCTCCAACAATCCACCACGCTACGATCCCAGCCTCGAGCCAAAGCCCAAGAATCCGGATTCCGGTAGAGCCAACAATCAAGGTCTCGAGGGCCTAACGCTCTCGCCGTCCGGCAAATACCTTTTTACTTTGCTCCAGTCAGCAACGATCCAAGACGGTGGAAAGGAGAAATATACCAACAGCCATTCTCGTCTTTTGCGGTACAAGCGAGTAAAAAACAAGGACAAGGAGGACAGTTGGGAACTCGACGGTGAATTCGTAGTCAAGCTGCCCACGTACACGGATCCAACAAAGAAACCCGAAGAGAACCCGAGGACTGCGGCCCAAAGTGAGATTGCAGCCCTCTCCGATACTCAGTTCCTTGTCCTCTCGAGGGATTCGAACTTTGGGCGGGGGCTCGAAATTACAACCTCGCAGTATCGCCATGTGGATGTTTTCGACATTTCCAAAGCATCAAACATCTTTGGACTATACGATGGGGCCACAGATGCAGTTTCACCAGGCGGTGTTCTAAGGGCGGGAATCAAACAAGCGGAGTACTGTAGTCTCATTGACTTTAACAATGCTGTGCAGATTGCCAAGTTTGGACTTGAGAATGGTGGGAATTCAGTTGGCACTTTGAATGAGAAATGGGAAGGAATCGCACTGGTTCCTAATCTTGAGGATGATGAGGGAAGACGCGGCAAGAAGGATAAGAGCAAAAGATATTATGCGATTGCCATTAGCGATAACGACTTTATTACCCAAGATGGCTATTTTGGTGGTGGACAGTATCGGTATGCAGATGGAAGTGGTGCCGAGTTGGACAACCAGAGTTTGATCTTTGAGGTTACTCTGGAGAAGTAGGAGGTGCTGACAGACGAGAAATCCTGGGGCACATGGTTGTTGATTACCCACTGAGTGGAAAATCTTATAGCTAAGTACTTATTCATGTGGCTTCCCTACTGGGAAGCAGAACTCGCAAGCTTGTTCCGTTCAATCTACATTTCAGAGAATCCTCACTCGAGTATTTAATACCCGTTTTGTACTTTGCAACCTTTTCGAGGGACAGTGATCCTATGTTGATGCGCATGACAATAGTTCCTCACGTAATTCTACCACGGTCAACGAGGTCGACTTGGTACTGTCAGGCCAGTGTCCAGGAACGTGTTAAAAGATGGCGTCCGGTGAAAAGGAACTGGATACGACAATTACTGCAGTAGTTCCATGTGCAAACGAAAAATACGCGGCAACAGATAAAAACATGATATCATCCGATTACTTCATTAACCACCCAATGCAAAACGGTAAGAAAAAGACTTCCTTCTCCTCTACAACTATCGCTATACTACACTCCACTAGCAAACCGTTTATGACTGAGTTGGCATAACAGTCTGAGCCTTGGTGCACTCAGCATCCTCACTCCTCCACAAGCTGGTAACGGTCTTCTGCTGGGTATAAAAGTTCAATCCAGCCTTGCCATAGAAGTAGTTTCCACCACCTCCGGCAATAGAAGCCTTGTTTCCAGTGAAGGAGAACATTGGAAGTGGGACTGGGATAGGAACGTTGATTCCAACTTGACCGGCCTCAATGTCACGCTGGAAACGTGCGGCAGTCGAGCCAGAGTTTGTGAAGATGGCGACGCCGTTACCGTAGCGGTTGCGGTTGACGAGGTCGATGGCGTCTTCGAGGGTCTCTGTCTCAAGACAGACGAGGACAGGACCGAAGATTTCCTCTTGGTAGCACTTCATCTCGGTGGTGACGTTGGAAAGGATAGTTGGGGCGATCTTCGACTCTTGTTAGCTAACCATTCAGGCGAAGGCAAAGTCGGAGAGTACTTACAAAGTTTCCGTTGGGGTACTTCTCTGGTCTGAATCCTCTTCCGTCGAGAAGGAGTGTAGCACCCTCATCAACGCCGCTCTGAACCAATCCTTCAATGCGAGAAAGTGACTGTGGGGAAATGACTGGTCCCAAATCGGCGTCTGGCTCAAAACCACCGTTGACCTTGAGGGCCTTGGCTCTCTCAACAATCTCTGGGAGCCACTCGCGCGACTTTCCGACCAGAACGAGAGTAGAGAGGGCCATGCAACGTTGACCAGCAGCTCCGAAGGCAGCTCCAACAATGGCATTGATAGTGGCATTCTTGTTGGCATCAGGGATGACGCTGTTGACTGTTAGCATTTTGTTTCACATATCATCACCACAACTGGCAGTAAACTTACATAGCATGGTTCTTTGCGCCCAAGTTTGCCTGTACACGCTTTCCATTTGCAGATCCACGAGTGTAGATGTACTCTCCAGCCTTGTCACTTCCGACGAAAGAGATGGCCTTGATTCTTGGCTCGTCCAAGATAAAGTTGACAGTATCGACGGAGCCATGGACGATGTTGAGTACTCCTGGTGGAAGACCAGCTTCCTTTGCGAGCTCGGCAATAATCATGGCAGCACCTGGATCTCTCTCGGAAGGCTTCATAACAAGGCAGTTACCAGTGACGGTGGCAAGCGGAAGACACCAGAGAGGAATCATAGCTGGGAAGTTGAATGGGCAAATGGCAGCAACAACACCCAATGGCTCCTTGTACGATCTGGTCTCCATATCCTTCGAAACCTCCAAAACCTCACCAGTCAACTGGGTGGTGATACCGCAAGCAGTCTATAATAACAACTATTGTTAGCTCCCTGTGCCCCTCCACTATCCTCACAGCAAAGACGAATGGTCGGACAAAAAACATACCTCAGCAACCTGTAAACCTCTCAAGACATCACCCTTAGCATCACTGAGCGTCTTTCCCTGCTCCAAGGTGATGCTGGCAGCAAGTCTATCCCAGTCCCGTCTGATCAAAGAGACCAACTTGAACATGATTTGCTGTCTGTGCAGCAAACTGGTAGCCTTCCATGCCGGGAATGCCTTTGCAGCCGAGTCGACAGCCGCCTTCAGCTCATCTGGAGTAGATTGTGGAACACGAGTGACGAGCTCGTTGGTAGCTGGATCATGGAGATCAATCCACTGTGTGGCCTTTGATTCGACAGCAACATTGTCGATAAAGTTGGTGGTGTTGACCGGGTTGGCGATTTTGGCATGGGAGGTTGGATAGTCTGGCATTTCGGTGAGCGAGCGAGAGGTTTGGTGGAAGCGAAGAGATGCGGCCGTGTGAAGGTTGCGGGAGAGCGTGGAGGATTTGTTGTAGGAAGAAGAAGAAGACAGTTGGAGGGTGGCGGGCAGCTTCGAGGAGGCTGGACGGAGGAGGCCGTTGGTTGCTGTGGTGCGGGAGAGGGAACGGGTGAATGCCCTGGAGAGAATCTTGGAGGAAGACATTGGTCGAGGAAGGTGGAGCTGCTTCCACTTAAAGCAGTGGGTTCAGAAAAGAGACAGATGGAGCTCTCTCAGACGACGGCAGAGACAATGATGTGTACACGCAGGCGAGGGTCCTGCACTGTCTCAATTGGGTAAACCGTTCACAGCCGTCCAATGCAACAGGGCAATTGGAGATGCGCAGAGTATCACCTGGCGTATTGAATGACAACGAATGGAGGAGAGAGGAAGGAGCAGTGGGAAGAAAGGAGAAAGAGAAAGTCCAGGAGAGTGGAGCAGACCTACCTAATAAACCAATCTCATCTCCACTTGTCAAGAGCGGATATGCCAGATTTCAAGGAGCCCTTCATCTATCTTTGGTGCCAGATGGGTCCCGCGATGTGGGGCGCTGGCGCTGAGGATGTTGCCGACGTTATCCGACCTGTCGAAATTGAGTTAGTGCGACCGAATCGGAAGGCACCGCTTCCCCACAAAGCTTGAGACGATCTTCATCGTGCAAAGTTACCCGAGCGAAGCTACGAACCGAATCATTTAGGGCAGATGATACCATTTTAGTTGGGCGTCGCTTCGTAAGGAACGGAAGGTACTTAAAGTACTTATCTAGAAGGTTATGTACTAAGTAGTTCCACTTCGGTCCTTTCGAAGCTTTCTACTACTAACTACTACTACTAAAGTAATTTACCTACTTATCTTCACAATTTACTTACCTGCATTACTTACGTACTTTGTAGTAGAGATATGCTTCTGTTCATAGTTTTCTAATCACGATCTGAATTTCATCACGTATACTTACTTACCTATGTTAAAAGTATCCAAGACATCTTCAGCTTACAGTATGTAGTAATGAGCCTTTTTATTAAACACCCAAGTGAAGCAAGCAACGAAGTAGAAAATGCATTCTGTCTGCTAAAGACAGTGGTAATAATAGAGAGAAACCAAACCAACTAGCAAACCTTGAACTAGAAAGAAATAACCAAACAGCAGAGAGATAACGCGAAGAAAACACCGTAGAATCGTTATAAAGCCACAGAAGGAAAAGGAGTATATATGCACAGCCATGGAGTAAACCTACTATCCAAGCATTGTGCAAAGAGGAAAATGCGTATTCCAGCCGAGGCTTGCCCTTAGGAAACGCAGTAAATTACAAGACATAGGAAACTTTTGATTGAAGAGTATCTAAGCCTTTCTTGAGGTGCGCTTGGATCTGGTCTTTCCAGTATCACTCTCTGTAGCAGATGCCTCAGAGGCGCTATCCTCCTTGAGCTCAGCAACCTTCGTCTTGTTAAGAGCTGGAGCCTGCTTCTTCTTGGGGGACGCCTTTGGCTTGGCAGCCGGGGCGGCGGCGGAGGAAACGAGGCCGAAGAGGAGGAAGAAGAAGGTGGCGACAAGGACAGCGAGAGAGCCGGCAACCTCAGGAGCAAGGCGGACAGCCGAGACGGGGTCGCGCTTGGCAAGCTCAATGAAGTACTCGAGCTTCTGCTTGATGAATTGTGCTGGGTCTTCCTTGAAAGAGACATAAGGTAGCTTGTTCTCCTCCTCTGGATCAGCCTTTGGCTCGGAAGCGGCCTCCTCCTCCTTCTCAATCTTCTGCTTGATGTCAAACGTGTCCTTCTGGATCTTCTCGGCATCCTCAACAGAGTGTCCGATATAGATGTTGTCGAACAGAATGTTCTTGTTCATAGTCCAGAGTTCGAAACCAGCAGCACCAATTGGCTCAAAGTTGGCTGGGGTCTTGTCTTCGAAGTAATCTGGGTTTGGAATTTTGCGAGGGGCCCATGGGCCCTTGTATGCTGGGTTATCAATCAATGGGGCGACCCACTTGCCCTTGTATGCTGGGTTTGGCTTCATTGGTCTCTCCCACTTGCCGCATCCGTCGGCCTCGGCACACTTCGGGTTTGGAATGGTTGGGGCGACCCAATCCCCATCCTCCTCGTCACTCCAGTCCTCGGGCTTCTGGGCCTCTGGGTCTGGGATGAACTCTGGTTCGTCATCGAGCCAATTCGCTGGCTTCTCGGCCTCCTCGTCGAGGATTTCGTATGGAGCATCTTCATCCCAGTCGTCTGGCTTGGTAGCGTCTGGGTCAGGAATCTGTGCCTGGTCAACCCAATCCTCTGGCTTCTTGTCATCCTTGTCGTCAATCTCCTTTGGTGGGTTGACTGGTGGATCAAAGTCTTCCAACAGGGATCCCTTCTTAACCTGCGTGCCGTCTTGACGGATTTCGAAGGTCTGGTCTGGGTTGACGATCAGAGTGTAAAGAGTGGATTGCTTCGTGATGCGAGCCATTGGTGGCGAGCGGAGATGCTTCTCCTCGTATTCTCCGGTCTTTGGGTTCTTGTGTTTGAAGATAAAGTGAACCTTGTTGGTGGCTCCGCACTTGTCTGGGCCAAACATGATAACGTAGGGCGATGCGTTCGAGAACTCCTCGGCGTGAAGGGCAGCGTTCTCCTTCAAGAGCTTGATATAAGCACCTCCGCACTCGAGGCCATCTAGCATTATCAGTTAGCTGTGGATGAAAGGTGTTCAGATGGGATTTGCGTACTCTGAAGTTTGACCTCATACTGTACGACGAGGGTCTTTCCGGTGTTATCCAATGGCTCTGGAAGCTTTGCGGAGATGGCGTGATGAGCAGCAACATCCTTAACGACTAACATTCATCAGCAATTACTCTGGTAGTCTTCGGAGTTGATGTCTGAACTTACCCAATCCCGCATCGCCCTCGATACCCTTCAAGACTTCTGGCTCCTCAACAGACCATTTTCCGACATAAGCCCACTCTTCATTGGCGCCCTTCT
The DNA here is from genome assembly GCA_003788565.2 of Ascobolus immersus RN42. Classification (NCBI taxonomy): domain Eukaryota; kingdom Fungi; phylum Ascomycota; class Pezizomycetes; order Pezizales; family Ascobolaceae; genus Ascobolus; species Ascobolus immersus. The sequence continues at coordinate 1,215,164 of ML119645.1, read as the reverse complement.
CGACCTCCTTCTTTGCCTTACTTGGGATCCATCTCTTCTCCCATCCAGATGTGAATTGTTCGAAAAGTGGTGCTTTTATTCCAGCTAGAGGCTGTTCATAGACACAGTCAGCAATTGTTGAAAAAGTCAAGAAGGTCACAATCCACTCGAGGTTTACTTACTGTGAACTGTGGCTTGACAATGGCGGATGAGGTTGCTGATGGGGCAGCAACGACAGACGAGACGGAGGAAGCGGCATCTCCAAGATCATCAATGTCATCGGCGAAGGCACCAGCACTGAGGACCAATGCCGAGGCGAGGGCAGTTCTATAACGCATGTTGGGATTGTGTTATTGGCGAAAGCGGGGAGTGTGTAAAGAATGTGCGAGTATCTAGATGTGTCGTTCGGAAGCGGAGGACGATCCTTCGGGAAACGGACAGGTGTAAGGTATAGATGGTGTTGAGGAGGAGAGATGAATTGGAACTAGAGAAGGAATTGAGTCGAAGTCGGTCGACTTCAAACCGCTTGTGCTTTATAAGCGAGTCTCGGAAAGTAAAGGCCACGTTTAACCACAAGCCAACGAGCGCCCCGTTGCCCTGGGCGATAGCTGGGGGACTCCCCCTTGCACCAGAATTTCACAATTGTGCCATCTGAGCTCATCTCACATTTGATGCGAGCCATCAGCATCGATTCAGGAGGGTTTGGTTCCTACTGATGGATACGTTTGGCATTGAAAGAATTAGGAACAAGCACTTTGCTCGGTTATCCACTACTCGCTCATGTTCACGTCATACAAAACAAACTCCAATGACCTTATTGGAAAGTACATAGTATTTCATGGAGCGGATTGCACGTCACCAGTTTCTTACAGTTGCTTCAGTACAGGCCAGACTGAATGAACTTTGTATCTAAGCTTATTCTCAAATCTGCACTAATTCAATTGCATGGAAAGTACAAAGTATCTTCGCCTTACGGTTGTGCTTCGAGAAGTTGACATCGCAAAATCGATGTTGTCCTTTGCGCATCGGCCAACTTGAGCCGCTTTGCGCTATAAAATTAGCGTCGCCCAATAAATCTATTCTTCCGTGGCCTTCTACGGCTTCCATCGCCAAGATCAGCGTCGATCTTATCGGCAGTTTGGTTATCTTCATCCACCTTTGCCGGCTTGTTATAATCATCAAGTATATTAACTTGCAGTTATTCGTAAGTTTTTAACTTTCCACCTCTTGAATACCTCTAAGAACCTAGTATACAAGTAGAAGAAGGAGTAAAATAAGATGGTGTAATATTGGCGCGTAATAATTAGAAAAAGTCTATTAGAGCAGAGCTATATGTAGTGACACTCAGGACTCGACTGGGCATGAAACCCGGCTGGACAAAATAGAACACACTGCATTTGCGCATGAGTACTTCTTAGAAGTAAACCGTTAACTTGATCAGATGATTGAAACTCTAGGCCAGATTTCAAGAAGACTATCTCTCTAGTTTGGCAAATCACTTGAGTGTACTCCAAGCTAGGTATTGGAAGGGCCATGTGTTGTGAAGAATCATTCAGCTACTTCAGTAAGTAGGTATACTTTGCTAGAATGCGAGTGTTCAGTCCAACTACGATCGAATTATCCCAACGACACCGGCAGCTGGCGTTTCTATCAACCATCAGAAAGGGACAGAAAAAGAGAAGCTACTCTCCGCCTCAGCCAGCCCACCGTCGAATAGCGCACCACTGGCTCAACCTGCACTTCAGACCGTCTCGGTATATCTCTTAAACTCCCAATCTGTCACAGCTTCCTCCCATCTTCTTACTTCCTCCCTTCTGGTTCCGCCAAAGTGGTTGACAAAGTCATCTCCAAGTAGGACTCTCGCCCAACTATCCTTTGCCATGAATGTCTCCGTTGCACTCTTCAGGTCAGCCGCCAATCTCTGTCCGCCAGTCTCTTCTCCCTTTCCAAGTGGCGGCAGAGTCAGCTCCATTTTGTCTTCGATTCCCTTCATCCCAGCTGCCAGAATTGCACCTAGTGCAAAGTGAGGGTTGCAGTCCGCGCCAGGCGTCCTGATCTCGAACCTCGTAGCGGCTGCCGGGCAGGAAGGTGGCGCAATGAGACGTATCGAAGCGGAACGATGCTCATGACCCCAGGACACTGTGACTGGAGCCCAGAAGTTTTCGACGAGGCGCTTGTAGGAGTTTATGGTTGGAGCGAGACACGGCATGATATCTGGGAGCGCCTTAAGCACGCCAGCAAGGAACTGCCGGCCCAAGTCCGAGAGGTAAGCAGCATCTTCGAACGGTGAATTCTCGTCTTTTTCCGAACGAGCAAAGAGGTTCTTCCCGGATTCTACATCCACGATCGAGACTACATTACCGTTAGTAACGCATAGGTACATCCGCCTTGAGAAGCGGGACCGGGAGCTTGGGGGTTTATACCATGCAAATGTCCGGAGTTACCCGGTAGTCCCTCCTTTGGCTTTGCCATGAAGCATGGCATGATTCCATATTTGCTCCCGAGGCATTTCACTGCGTACCTAGAATTTTGTCAATACCCATGAAGCGCAGTTTCTGAAAATAGAGCCCTACTTGAAAAGACCAGCCTTATCGGCCATCTCCTTCACTTCACCATACTGCAAAGCAGCTTCATACACACCAGGGCCTGATTCCGTATGCCATCCCTCAATTGGGACACCAAATTTGCTACCTGAATTGTCGTTAGTTCTTTCTCAGGTTACGGACGAAGAACAATTAAACCTACAGGCATCCCAGACCTCATAATACCAGTCACCCTGTAAGCCACCGGCAGTGAAAGGCCTCGTCAAAGAATATCCGAACATGCCGGGTGTTAGATGAGGAGGGAGTCCAGGAGTATGAACGTCCTGGGATTTGGCATCGAAACAGTAGAACTCATACTCGGCTATTCATATCCAACCTCTCGTAAGTGACTATTCCCCGAAGCATTCCCTTCATATCGTAGGTCGCTGCTATATGTGCGCCATAACGGTAGGACATATTGACGGGAATATCTAACCTCCAGCCATGGCCTTCCAACCACGTTTCTCTGCCGCATCAGCCGCCCGCTTGACAACAGCTCGTGGATCTGGCGCAATAGGTTCATGTGTGATCGGGTCGTGGAAGGATATCAGAAAGAATGGGACATATCCTTTCGACGATGGTGACTTTTCTTCCCATGGTATGCGCCTGTAGGAGTTGAGATCGATTTTCGCAAGAAGGTCTCGGTAGCCGTTTTCCGCGTTGGAGATGAGGAGCTCTTTGGTGTAGGTTCGATCGTGCATATCCCATCCGAAGATGACGGAACAGAAGCCGAAGCCGGAATCGAGGAGAGAGAGGAACTTCTTCTTGGAGATGATTTTCCCTGCGGCAATTTGGACATGCGGTTAGTAAGTGCTTCTATGATTTGCGTGGAAATGTTGGGTAAATGTGTGTGAGCGGAAGGCGGAGGGTGAGACTTCGAACATACCACGAAGGATGCCATCGACATCAAATCCTGCAACTTTGACTTTGTCGTCGTCCAGAAGCTCGGCGGTAATCGTTTCTTTGGTGTATGAGACTGACATTCTGCGGACGTTGATGGGTATAGAAGGATGCGCGCTGGCGGGGTATCGAAATGGGAGAACGTAGTCGTTGATAAGCCTGCGTCGAGTAGTGCAAAGGGAAGGGATCTGGGAGTAGTGACGTAACCAAGGGACAGAGAGCGGGTCTCACAACCCATGTCACCTGCCGTGGAAATCATGAATTTTACTGGCGACCCACTCAAGATATAAGCCAGATGGAGATGAATCTGCACTTTATACCGTTTGTGAGCCGTCCTGATGCTTTTCAAGGTGCATACAAGTAAGTACTTGTACGATACTTGGACTCTTGTCATACATCGACTTGCTGAGGAGGACGTTGAATGGAGTAGATAAGCTCAGCTCAGGCAAGTAGGCGTATAAACTTGAAATGACAGCAAATATGAATACTTGTAGATTCGATTTGGTCGTGCGGAGCTAGATTAATTGAGTGCCACATGAATCCAAATCTGCTTCAGCTTATCGGTGTGTACTTGTAGATAGTATGCGCATATGCACTGGTAAGGTGCAAGTCGAGAGGAGTACTTCGTTCATAGGTGTATTTCTCTTATCAATGGGGATATATTACAGGAATACATAGGTACCAAGTACAAAAGTACATAGAACCCAGAATACTACTAGTAAGTAACGTACTTGAGTACCTACTTGACTTGATTGGAGTGTAGTTACGCCGCAATCATGAACAAGCAAAGTTTGTCACTATCGGCGCTGATTCTTCTTGGTGCCTGGTTGGTGCAAGTGGCTCTTTCTATGTGGGATTTCTGTCAAGTACGGGTTTTGGGGATTTCTTTTGAGCATCCATCTCTTAGCTTTGAGCGAAGAGGTGTCTCACGACGACTAGCTGGATAACTATCACCGCTCAGACGCGAGAAGCCTCGGTTGAACGCAAGGCCTAGTTAACTCCGAGTCCACTACTTCTCCATACTCGGTCGCGGCAGCACCACCTAACTAGTACATCGACACGAGCAATACGATTGTGAGCTTCATACGGTGCTGGTATTGCAAGTTGGATAGATAAATCATATTACTTGCCATGACATGAAATGAGTGCAAATCTTCCCTTTGTGGGAATATTATCGCCTTTTGAACCAACAGCGTCGCATGGACGGCACATTCGCATTGCTCCGTTCGCTTCGCTCGTCGCTAAGTTATCTTCTTACAAGTACATTCTCCGTTTTGTTGACCTGTCGATATCCATGCTTGCAATTCCTGTAGTGTGCGGCTGCGGCTTCCGGTTATCCCAAACGGGACTTGAATCTGAATCAAATGTCACTGTTGCAAGTCACATTTGTGCTTGGGTGTTGTATGCAAGTAAAGTTTGATTGGCTGGGAAGTCGAGGGAGGATGGATAGTGGTGCCATTAGTACGGGAGCAGGAAGCTGGACTTGTTTGCAAGTTCAAATGAATGAAATTTAATGGGTGGTGATGTGTGGGTTTATATGTATGCAGCGTTGTGGATACCTTGCAGGCAATAAGGCAGTCAGTGGGAAGAAAAGGACAGTCGAACGTTTAGATTCGTACTGGGACTGGAGTGTGCAAAGGTGTCTGTCGTATGCACATACCGAGTAGGTCCGTAGTTAGTTTTAAGTATTCGTATATCCGGGATATGGATTCTGGAGTCCTGTTATGTAAAATAGGGCTTTGTATTCGCAGCTTTGTTCTACTTGTACATGAGATGTACTTGTACTTGTACTTGTACCTAGGCACTTTATATTTGGCTGCAAGGATATGTACTCGTAGACTGTTGAGCCGGGACCGGTGGTTGAATTAGTGAGAAACCATAGCCCAAATTAGCTTGTCAAACAGCCCAAAACACTCAAGCTGCCATGGAAGCGCAACGCTTTGGTTAGTTAGCAGCCCTCTTGGGTCCTTCTCCCGTCCTAGCTCTGCATCATCAAAGGAGAGAGGATGAGCGAGATTTCCACTGCCATTTCGATCACCGATCTTTTGCTACCCACTCCGAGCCGGACTGGTACCTTAAGTATCCTTCCTCCAGCTGGGTGCCATAGAAGAGGAAAAAGGAAAAAGGAAAATTTTGGAGGCTCCTGCACACTGTTTTACAAAGTCGATTCAAAAAGGAAGTGATTTTTCTAGTGTGGCCGATTTCTCATCCCCCTTTCCCTTTCCTCTGCCATCCAAGTTTCTCTCCTTCACATCTCAGATCAATCAAAACCCCCGGCCTATCCGCACCGAAGGTTGAAAAGAATCAGGTCATTCCAACATCAGCCTGCAACTCTCAACCACGCTCTTCCTGTTCTTCGCACACACTTTTGGCTTGAATCGTCTTATCCTCCTCGGAAATCACCCCACATTCTCAATCCACGTCTCTATTCGGAGAAAAAAAGTCGCTCCCAAGCGCTTTTGGCATCATCGTCAGGAGTTTGTAGCGTGTGAGGCTGGCGCATAGCGGCAGGCAGGCCCTTTAATAGAGTCGGACGTTCCAATGATTCTCGGAATATCGTTACTGGCGATTGCACTGGTGTTTTACATCCAGTCCTTGCCTTCGCTGAGGTGCAAAGTCTCTGATCTACTCTCGCGATCACACTCGACTCGCTCCACCACACAAACACCATCTGCCACAGCTCAGGCCTTCAACAACAGCAGCAGCAACAACAAGAACAACAACAACAACAAGAATGATGGAGAGAAGAAGGCTTTCGAGGATGTTGTCGGGCATGTTGTCGGGAATCATGGGTCTGGAGCAGGAAACATCGACTCGCGTTCGGTCGTGAAACAGCCGCCAACTCCCATCACCTTCACCCTCAATACTCCCGGAGACGACAGCGACGTATCCCATTCCGACAGCGACACACCGTCGTCACCACACTTTTCCCCTCCTGTACTGTCGCCACCTACGCTCACTCTTGCGGCACCAGCAACACCAGAAGGCTCACCCATCTTTGCACCCACCGCAATCAAGGATAGAATCCAGGTTCCCTATCTTTCCCTCAACGCCGGCAAACTGGGTTCAAGACACATCATCAACAAGCCACCAACGCCTCCAGGCGACGACGATGAGGACTATGTCCCATCTTTCCCAGCTATCGGCTCGGCACAACGGGCTGCCCCATCGATGGCATCTTTGAGGCCACAAAGCAACGCCGCTTCGATGATGCTCCCACCACCACTCCCCAACAGATTTCAAGGACAGCCAAACTCGAGGAAACCAGTCCGAAATATGGCAGCCAACGGTTTGATGGATTCATTACGGTCGCAAAGAAGTGGCGGATTACAAACACCTCCGACAATTACAGAGAAGCCAAAGAAGCCCAGAAAGAAGGTTATTCTCGAGCCAGGACACTCGCCATTGGATTGGGCGAGGCTCCAGAGAAGTGGGTACGATTTGAGGGTAAGAGTTTTCAGTCCCTGTTTTTTTTCGCCGGCACATTCGCGATGAAATTATTTGCTAACTTTCTCCTTTCTTCTAGGGCATATCTACGCCTGGATTTCTGCGAATAACCCCATCGGAGCTGAAAAAGCACAACAACCAGCCCGACGACGTTTGGACAGCGCTCAACGGAAAAGTCTACAACCTTTCGGCCTACCTACCGTTCCACCCAGGAGGAGAGAGGGAGGCTCTGAGGGGTGCTGGGAAGGACTGCACGACATTGTTCATGAAGGTACATCCATGGGTGAATGCGGAGGGCATGCTCAAGGAGTGCTTGATTGGATTTTTGGTGCCTGAGGACGATGAATCAGCTTCGATTGACATACAAACCGACGACAAGCCTGTGGTGATCAATGGGAGCCTCGAAGATATTGATTGAGAAACGACACCACCCCTTGCTCAACCATGCGCACTTGACAGCTTTTCCTTTGTTTGGGTACCTGCATACTTTGTACCGCTTGCTCGGTCGCGTAGCTCTGCTTTATTCTTTCCTTCGTCATTTCTGGGGCGTGTCTTGGGTTTCATCACCATCGTCGTTGCATGGTCTGCATTCAAAAGGGTCATTGGTCCTTCTTCGCAATAAGCATCAGTTTGCATCGTTTTGTTTGGCATTCTTGCACCCTCTTGCTCTCTGTGGGGACGTTTTACCCAAAGAACAGCTGTTGGTTTGCAAATGCGAGTTTGGCTTGGGTTTGCAATCCCCTGTATAGATTCTGTTGTTCATATTTCTGCACTTTGCATCCTCTTTCTTTCGTTCCTCAGCATCTGAAATGATGATCTATTTATTCCCTATATCTCGTATTTTCTTATTTTCATTTTTGGGCTGGCGTTCATGACGGGAAAACTTTTGGGATTTCACTGTTTTTTCTTTACTCTTACTATATATTAACTTGCTACCGGCTACATTGTTTTGTTTGCTACTATTGCTTTCATAACTCTTGGTGGGCCATGGTTTCTGCTGCGAATACCTTCTATAAGAGCACTCTGTCACCAATTTTGCAGATCGGACTGCTGGACGTGTCTCAAGTGCATACCCACAACCAGAGCTGATAATGCTTGAATGAGAGTTGTTGTTCTGAGCATGGGATGGATTCTATAGCTTTTTACATACTTAATTGTTGTGATTAATAGAACTGCTGTTCATTTTGTTATAATGATAGTGCCTGATTTTGTGAAGTATTTGTTGCAAGAGCGTCCTTGTGCTAGGAAGGTACATAGTTAATGATGGGTAACTGTGGCCCCCGAGAATCGACTTTACCATCAGGCACACAATTATCCACCTTGCACCGGCACTGTAGGCCCTAGGGAGACCACCGGGAGATCGAAAGAACCGACAAATGGACCTTCATATCTCGGGGAATGAACTTGTGAGCTGTGCCCTGGTTATGGATTCTGTTAGCGTGCTAGTGAATCTGGGAGGCCCATGATCATTCTCGGTGAGGACAACGGGATCGAGGTTTTCTCCAGTGTTGTCATCCATCTGCCCTGGCTGAGACCGCACTTGCGCAGGGAAAATCAATGAGGATCGGCAGCTCATGGCCAGTAAAATCCCTGTAGCAGAAGGCGGTGACTTGTAAAAGCGAAGCTGCCACCTGGCCATCCCTGGTCATCCATTCCGCATTCGTCTTTCCAAGTCTCTCCAACCTCACCTCCCCAAAACGCGAGTTTGAGGGTCGTTGAAGCAAATTGCACTCCCTGCAATATCAGAAGCGCGTTCGCATTTTTGGCATCGAAGAGCGGCGATGTGTTTTCGCCTTGTGTGCCATCCTTCCCATGCCGCTTTGTGTGGAGTAGAAGCGGCTCAAGAGAGGAGGCTGGGTGGCCTCGTGCGCCTCGGTTGCTCAGAACTCGTGGGGCCACAGAGAGCTTCCAGAAACGATCATCTGTGGATTTCCAGAAGCCGTCCCTGATTTCAAGAAGCGAGAAGTGAGAAGCGAGGAAAGGGAAACGAGGGGGATCCGTTGTGCCGAAACTTTTCATTGTCAAGGGGTTGCGTTCCTGGCAATACTTTGTACAAACGTACAACTTTGTTCTTCATACCTCCTGTTAGGGGTCAAGACCGACATTCCACAGCCTGAGATACTGGTAAAAGTATGCAAAGTGTGAGATAGTCAGAGGTTTGACTCCTGAGACACCATGCTTGCCTTCGATCGAACGTGGAGCTTTGCAGTTTGGCCTGGGAAGTATGACCTATGAAGGAGAAACAACCATTCAGCTTGCTAATTACTGAACGACATCGTAGCGATACTACCAAGCACGATACAGATGTGATAGTGATGATTTATTACAAGTACGTGTGTGCCAGTCATAGCAAGTAAGTATTTACTTTACTTGTGAGTTATCACACGGCAATGCGTCAGTGAAGTCGAAGCACCGAAAGGCACCACAGCACCATCACCGATTGCAATCGATCGCTTTCCCCAGACAGTTCGGATATGTAGTCCCGAGTGTTTTCAGAAGTTCGTCTGTTGAAAGGGTCTCGTAAACGAGTTCAATTTCAACTGTCTTGGCGGCTGACTGCCGTGAACCTGAGCGACGCCCTGAACTTTGGAATTTAGCATGCCTGCAACCTGTAAGAAATACATTGCCCGACAGAATCCATGTTATATGCGTAAGTAGGTACTTGGGTGCTAAGTAGATGAGTATCTACCAAGTACTAAGTAGATAAGTAGGTATCTGATTGTATGTAGCACTTGTATGCATTTTGTGTTTTCCTATGTAGACACGGCCGACCCTACTATGTATGATAGTGCCATGACGTTATCTGAGGTCAGGGTTCGAGCTAAGCAGATCTAATCGATAAGGACCCTGGTTAGCGAGCAGTGAGCAGCAGAGTCTTCGTTCATTGCTCTGCCAGTACGCACGCCGCCATCACCCCGTGCTATCTACATATGTAAATTCGTTTGGGACCCAGACGATTCGACAAAGGTGAATTGCCTTTAATCAAGTAGCGAAATCTTTGTCCTCTTTGTCCAAGATTGCAAGACCGTTTGGTTCTCTTGCACCCCTCCAGTCGCTGCACCCCGCCATTTGTAGAGCCGCATCCAAAACGGGTGCCTCCTGCCCAACGTCACTCCAATTCGCCAGCACTTTTGCCCTCCTAAATGCTAATCTCCTATTGGCAAACAAAGACCGCATCAAAGTCCTTGTTGACCTTTGAATAAAGGCAGTAAAGCAGACAAACGTTGTCGTTGTCCGCTAATAGAATACCAAGGCGTTGAAAGGAAGTCTGAAAGAAAAGCAAGCTTCCGCCCCAAAGCAAACCTATCCTCAACAACACTTTCACACAACTCGCCGCCACCAGCACAAACCAGAACCTTCCGCAAAGCACACACGAAAGGCGGATCTCCCTATCAGCACCATTAAATACCTAAACGACCGCAATCATGTCTGCAGAAGCTGAATCCGGAGACACAATGGCAAAGTTTCGACAGGCCATCCGGATCGATCTGGTTGGCGATTACGCCGGCTCAGCACGATTCCTCATCCACGGTGAATCGCTATTACGGCATTGCTTTTCCGACAATAAGCTGGACTTCAACCCCGGCCTGCAGCTGCTTCATGCTGTCTACATTGTCGAAACCTTCCTACACAACCTTCGACGGAGAGCCTGTGTGTTTGACATAGTGTTCATCAACTCATGGAAGGACATCTCGATCCCAAGTGGAAAGGAAGATGCTTCCGACAAGTACTTGCTTGCACGATCCATTCTCATCAAGCATTTGCAGGAACTTGCGGATCCGGATATGGACGTCAGGGTATACGACACACCTCGCCAGACCGAATTTCTGGATTGGCTACAGGCCACAAAACATCTCTTTATCATGGCATTTGATGCCGAGCACTGGGAGCGCGAGACTGGCGAGGAGGACGAACCAAAGGTCGAGGAACCCACTCCCGAGCAATTGGAGGCTAGAAAGATCAACAATGTGTGGCGGACGTTCATGCACCTAGTGGAAAAGTATCCCATAGCATTTGTCAACAAGACGGAGTTTGTAGACAGCAAGGTACGCTTGATATCCCCACCCCCCTGCTACAATGGTCGAGAAGAATGTTAACGGTCTATGAAGGTCTTCACCTACGTTATCGAAGCCACAACGGAGATTTCAGCAGACGAAGAGGATTCGGAGGAAGAAGCGCCAGTTTCCCCATATGACGGACCCGAGTTCAGCAATGATCTCACATTCCGGGAACAGATTATTCTAAAGGCATTATGGTGCTACTTCAAGGACACAGGACCGGAGCATGGGGACAAGTACGCAGCCGCCTTGCTTGCCCATGTCACTCTCCTCGAGAGCCTCTCGCTGAAGCAAAGAGTTGCCTTGTTGCAAGCCGCTGCGGATTCACAAGCCGGCACTGAGAGCGATCCAGAAGCCGTCAAATTCATCTCCAACATCTCGACCATCTTGACTCGGATAGTGTCGTCTTCCGAGAACGCACTTTCTTTGCAAATCACGGATATTATTGACGGTCTTCTTTTCAATGCAGTCCTCTCTGGCCAGACTTACGGCATCTTGAAGTCCCATGAGGCCAACGTAGAGAAGCTCGCCGATGCCCTCGAGGCCGAGCTTACTACGGCTGGTATTTCCGCTAGTGTTCGTGAGAGCCTTAGAGGTATCATCGAGGCTGAGACCCCTGCACCCGCGGATGATCTGGTCGAGGAAGCTATTCCTCGTAAGGCTTCAGTTCTTCCCTTCAGGAACCCAATCTTTGACCCACATCTCAAGGCGGTCAGATTGATTGAAGAAGAGGAGGAACAGGAGGAAAAGAAAGTGGAAGAGGTGGAGGATCTGAATTACAATGACGATGATAGCGATGCCAGTGGTGTCTCATTCCGCGAGACGCAGCATTGGCACAACGATAAGCCTCTTACCTTTACAAAGAAGAGGATCGACACCCGGAGAGCAGTGCCAAAGATTGTTCCGGCTGGACAGACGCTTACCACGCAAGAGAGGCGACAAATGGGCAGAGCTTTCCGCTCAGACCAGAAGTACTCCTCGGCTATGCAGAAATACGCCGCTTCTCTGACCGACTCTGTTGGGGCAAGCTTGGAGCCCAGATTGATCATCACTCAGGAGGCTCCGAAAGCGGCCGATAAGGGAAGCAAGAAGGCCCCAGAGAAAAAGGTCATCGAGAAGAAGCCCGCGCCTGAGAAGAAGGGCAAGCCAGGTGCTCAGAAGAAGGCGCCTAAGCTGTCCAAAGCGGAAGAGATCAAGCTCGCCAATGCCAGCAAGGGAACCGAAAAGGACGACAAGGTTCTTCGCAATGCCTGGGCTCAGGTCTGTAACACAGTCAAGAGTACCAAGGATCTTGGAAAGAAACTCTATCTCCTGGAGGATTACCGAAAGAGGTTGTTGAAGAAGCATAGCTCGGATGTTGGCACAGAACCAAAGGAGTGGCAGTACATTGAGCTTGATATCAGACTTTACAAGATTATGTTGCTCCAGTACTCTTGGACGGAGAACTGCAAGGCTGGCAAACGAGATGTCGGCCTCCATGCTTTGGCTAAGCTATATGATGAGGCCCGCTTCGCTTTGCAGAGCCCTGCTTTGACTGAAAAGGCGGTCAAACTCTTGACTACTGTCTTTGAGGAGCTTGGAATGGATATGCCACCACGAGCTGTCAAAAAGCTGTACAAGAAGGACATTGGATTCCAGACTACCTGGACTGGAAGCAGCAAGACTGATGTTGATTCCAAGGTTGGCATGACTGCTGAGGAATTCCAGCTTGTGCATTGTGGCCAGACCATGGACAGAAACATGGACTCACAGCCTGATCCTCGTGTTCCGTTTGAGCCTGATGCCTGGCAACGCAAGGTACTGGATGAGATTGATGCCAGAAACTCCGTATTTGTCGTTGCCCCAACGTCCGCTGGTTTGTTTCCCTTCTTCTTAGAGTGATGATCCCGTGCTAACTGCGGAACAGGTAAAACTTTCATATCTTTCCATGCTATGGAGCAGGTACTGAAGTCAGACGACGATGGAATTCTTGTCTATGTTGCTCCAACCAAGGCGTTGGTGAATCAGATTGCCGCTGAAGTCATTTCACGTTTCCGAAAGAACTACAAGCACGGCGGAAAGACGGTTTGGGCCATTCATACTAGGGATTACAGAATTCACAAACCGGAAAAGTGTCAAATCCTCATTACCGTCCCACATATCCTTTCGATAATGCTGCTCTCCCCTTCAAACGCCAAAGTATGGGCCCCGAGACTGAAGTGGATCATTTTCGATGAAGTCCATTCCATTGGAAACGCTGATGATGGTGTTGTCTGGGAGCAGCTGCTTCTTTTGGCTCCTTGTCCAATCATCGCCTTGTCGGCTACCGTTGGAAATCCAAAGGACTTCATGGAGTGGTTGCAGAGCTCGCAGAACTCACGCGGAAACGATATGGAAATGATTGTGCACGAACACCGTTACTCTGACCTCAGCAAGTACATCCATCACCCAAAGAAGGACGAGATTGATGGCAAGCATCTCTTTACTGGCTTTGAGGCGCCAAACACCACCTCCGGATCCATCGCAAATATCGGCACTTTGCAGAAAATTCACCCTTTGGCTTCCATCACCGATGCTGCCCAGGGCATTCCAGAGGATCTTTCCATGGAGCCAAAGGACTGCTTGGTTCTTTACCAGTGCATGAAAGAGTTGGAAACCCCAGAATACCCAGTGCCCAATGAAGTTGGCATTGATGCGGCCTTTGGAAAGGGGAACGTCATTCGCAAGGTTGATGTTATCAAGTGGGAAACCAAGCTGAAGGCATTGCTCAAGAAGTACATGGCAGATCAAAACTATCCGTTCCAGAAGCTGGTCGAGAAACTCGAAAAGGCCAGCTTCAAGCTTGAGAGCGGAGAGTCCTCAGATCCACAGCTTTTGGACGAGGCAACCAGATTGTCTGATGATGAGCTCTACGCCAGTACGCTTCCACTTCTGAGCCAGCTGCACAAGCAGAATGCTCTTCCAGCCATTCTCTTCTCATTCGACAGAACCATCTGTAACAACATCTGTGAGACCATCACCAAACAACTCGAGGAAGGAGAGGCCGAATGGAGGAAGAACAACCCCAAGTGGAAGGCCAAGCTGAAGGATTGGGAGGCGTGGAAAAAGTCGCAGGTTGCGCGCCACAAGAAGGCACCAAAGAAGGGAGCTGTTGAGCCAGGAACAAACAAGGCTGAGGCTTTGAGGTCTGAGGCTGAGGCCGAGAGCAGTTTGTGGGAATCTTTCAACCCAGAAGATCCATCATCGGAATTCAGCTTTGCTGATCCAGTCACATCAAAGTTCTCGATGACCGAGTTGGAGTCGGAAATCAAGTGGTTGGCACAGAACGGCATTCATGAAACGTTCCTCCGAGGGTTGAGGCGTGGTGTCGGTGTTCATCATGCTGGTATGAACAGAAAGTATCGTCAGACGTGAGTTTATTGTGTACCCGTTAACCTCCGCTAGTGCATTGCTAACTTGCTTTCCAGTGTCGAAGTCTTGTTCAGAAAGGGATTCCTCAGAGTCGTCGTTGCTACCGGTACTCTTGCTCTCGGTATCAACATGCCTTGTAAGACCGTCATCTTTGCTGGTGACTCGCTTTACTTGTCTGCGTTGAATTATCGTCAAGCTGCTGGTCGTGCTGGTCGTAGAGGTTTCGATCTTATTGGAAATGTCATTTTCCATGGATTGCCAACGTCTCGCGTCAGACGCCTAATAAGCTCTCGCCTCCCATCCCTTATCGGACATTTCCCAATCAGCATTTCTCTTGTCCTTCGACTGTTCATTCTCCTGCATAACAGCGGCTACTCGGAACATGCAAAGAAGTCGGTCGAGAGTTTGTTGACGCAGCCCCGTCTGGTTCTTGGTGGAGAGTCCTTCAAGGAGCAAGTTGTCCATCATTTGAGGTTTTCCATTGAGTACCTTAGACAGCATAAGTTGCTCCAGGCCAATGGAGCGCCGTACAACTTTGCTGGGTTGGTTTCACATTTGTACTACATTGAGTCTAGTGCATTTGCTTTCCACGCCCTGCTCTGCTCTGGCCATCTCCAGAAGGTGTGTGCTGATGTTGACAATGTCAAGTCTCACAAGCAGCTGGGAGTCGACCTTATGCTCATCATGGCGCACTTGTTTGGAAGGAGACCACCACTCGACGGCTCGGGTGCAAAGGGTGTTCTTCCACCACTTCCGGAAGAGGTCCGTAGGATTCTCGAAGACGATCAGGAAAAGACCAGAAAGATCTACTGCAACTACGTTGAGACGTACGCCGAGGAGTACTGCAAGGAGAATGAGGACAATACACTCCCCTTTTCCGGCCAGGCGGTTGGTAACGTCAAGGAGGACATTAAGATTCCCGGTGCCTCAAAGCTCAACCCTGCCCGCTCTCACTTTGTTGCGCTATCCCGCAACAGTGGCGAGTTCAAGTCCATCCCCGACCTGGTGGACTCTGTCCGGTCCGACATTTACCTGGAAGGCTCGTCCGTTCCCTTCCTCGACTTTAACCCCGAGACACCGCTCAACTCGTATCTCTTGAACTTTTACAAGAATGGCGATCAGCGCGAGCTCCTCGAGTCCAACGGCATTGGAAAGTCGGAGATTTGGTTCTTGCTCAAGGACTTTTCCCTTGTTCTTGCCGTCATCATTACGGCACTCCAGACGTTCATCAAGTCGGGCGACTGCACCTACTTTGACATTGATGAGGGAGCCAGTCTCGATGAGGATGGAGAGGCTGCCTTGCCGGGAGACGAAGATGAGAATATCGTTGGTGAGGAGGACGAGGAGGTTAGCGTCAAGGCTTCCAGGGTTGATTACAGAAAGGTGTTGGCGGGACTCAAGGTATTGAGGGATTCGTTCGAGGAGAAGTTCAAGGCCATCTATGCTTAGATGCGTCTCGTCTTTGTTGTTTTCTTTCGGTTCTTCTGGTTTCCTTTGTTTTTAAGTATATTTTCGAATAACGAACGTACGGATGGGTTTTTTTTTCGCTTTCTTATATTACGGTACACAATGGAAAATGTGTGTGGGTGGCTTAGCTTAATCAATGGTTGTCTTGCAAATCTCAAAGTTTTACTGCATTTCTTTTGATGCTGCATTTTCCTGCTCTCGTAATGTTGGAAAAGAATGCGAAAAGAATGCATCTTTGGTAGTAACAAGCTGACGACTATACTCTATAAACAATGCAAATGATATACTATGATACATGACGGCCCATAAGCCAATGCTCCAAAACCCTAATGCAATAAACCTATCGAACCCGCTTCGCCCTCAAAAATACGCACAGATGCAAGGAAAAGGAAAAACGGGGGGAGAACCACTCTACTTGACTGCCTTGGTAGGCTTCTTTCTGGCGGTGGGATTCTTTTTGACGATTGGCTCGGGTTCACCAACAACCTTTTTGGCCACCTGCTCCACCACCTTCTTTAGTAACTGAGTCTTTGCAGCAGCATTGACAGCGTTTCCACTAAAGTAAGACTCTTTGGCCTCTGCAACCTCCTTGTATTTTCTCTTCAACTCGGCGGGGCTCTCCCCGCTAAAGGTGCCTCCATGCTTCCACATGCCCACCCTCAACTTTTTGGCAGCCTTCTCGGCCTTCCGATACTTGTCCTCCATGCCACCAAACTCTGCGCCATAACTCCCCTCATAGACACAGGCCATCCCCCTCTGCACCATTTCGAGCCCCAAGTCACCCCACCCTCCCCACCACCTCCTCACCCAAGTCCTGCCCACAACCCGCTCATACTGATCCCGCCTCAACAACTTGACCTTTACAAACTGCCCCTCCAGCCTACTCCGCAACCACTCTTTACTCTCCTCCCCATGAAACTGCGCCTCCTTCCCCCAATGGGCACATTCCGGCGCATCAATGCCCGCAAGCCGTACATGCAAGGTATTATCCCCCACATTCACCACCTTGCCGCCCCTCAGCCGCATCTGCTTCTCCTCCAGGCTCCCCTTCACCGGCGGCACCTTGCGCAACCAGCCCCAGCCTAGTAGCCGGCCGCCGGGAGTGTGGAAGAAGCGGAAGTTGTCGCCGTCGCCGACGCGGGTGACGTAGCCGGTGAGACGGGGGGCGGTGGGGAGGAAGACGCGAGGTGGGAGGGCTTGGTAGTTGGGGAAGCGTTTGAGGCGGGTGCGGTAGATGTGGAGGGTGAGGAGGGTGGAGGCGGTGAGGAGGAGGGAGGAGGGCGTGAGGAGCGTGCCGAGGAGGGTTATGGGGGACCAGGAGGTGGCGAGGG